>VZTY01028959.1:1932802-2066039 GCA_013400935.1 Turnix velox
CATTGTGGTGGAGAAACTGGGACTTGACTTTCCTGTGCTTCCAGTCAGAAGCACTTTCTGTGAGTGAGAGTGGAAATGTACACCCAGAACGTGCTCTGCCTGTGACAGCAAGGCTTCACAGCATTTCAAAATAAATTAACACTCGCAGAAATTGAGAATGCAGAAAGGCACCAAATCTGCCCAGGAAGCTGTGCTCTCTTCAGAGATCCCAGCTGCTGTTTGTCCTCTGCAGAAAGTTATTTAAAAGCCTTAACAGGACTTTTGGAAATACTCAAGAACACATGCCAAAATTTATCTTTTTTTTCAACTTCCAGAAAATATTCTTGTTAAAAGTGAGCTTTATTTCACTGCTGCTCATCTAACAGAATTTTTTGCAACAAATGAAACCAAGGAATGTTCAAGGGCAGTGGAGGAACCCAAGCAAATGTGCAGCTGGACAGGGTGAAGTGAAGGGGGAGGCTGCCTAGAATGTATTTTGCAGTGTAATTGCTGTCTGGTAGACTCTGAGGATCTATGTGTACTTTGATCTCCACAGAGTTACTTGAGAGCCAAACCTAATGCTGCACATATATATGCAAATAGATATAAACTTTAATGTTCAGGGGCATTGTGTCATTCACAAAATATAATGAGCCAAATTATCTTTTCCTGATAGTGTAAGACCAAAATTCAGCAAAGCATAGCAGCACACACTTAACTTTCATTCTGAATGCAATGACACTTAGATACACACTTAAAAGCTTTAGCTGAATCAGACTGCACTTAAGCATTCACTTGCACTGAGATATACACTGAAGAGAGGGTTTTTTTGGAACTTCAAATATTATTCCTTTCAGACTAATGGAAAGTGCAGTATTTTTTTCCTTTCTATCTGAATAAAAAGCATTGAGGGGCCAGGGGATAATTTAGACTGTTCCTTAGACAAACTCTTTTTTTACAAAATATCACTGTGGACTTTGCAACTCTATGAAGTGCGTGTCATTCTCCTGAGGTGTCAGATAGAGGGAACACAGAGCCAATCTTGGATGCATGGAGCAGTGAGCCAGTTATTTGAGCTGGAACGATCATGAACTTGCTTGCCTTTTTGACAACAGCAGTTCTTTTTAATTAAGTTACAATATGGTCAAAGGACCTTGGGGACAAGCAGGGCACGTGGCAACCGTGTGCTGTTGTTCCTGGGCTGTGTTAGCAGGAGTGTAGCCAGCAAGTCGAGGGAAGTGACCCTTCCCCTCTAGCTGGCACTAGCATGAGTGCATCTGGAGCCATGTCTGCTATTGTGGGTACTAAAAAGACGTTGACAAAATGGAATGAGTCCAGCAGTGGGTCATCAAGATGCAGGTGCTGCAGCACATGAGGTAAAAGGAGAGGCTGAGGGGTTTGTTCAGCCCAAAGAGGAAGGTCAGGGAATATTTCGCTGTGGTCTTCAGCTCCTTAATGGGGATGCAGAGAAGGTGGGAACAGGCTCCTCTCAGAGATGTGTAGCACCAGGTCAAGAGGCAACAAGCACAAGGAGGACATGGGAAATGCTTCCCAGGTGTACATAAGAGCTTTTTTCCCCATTTAAGTGATCAATGAGGGACACAGAGGCCGTGGCCTCTCTGTCCTTAGACATATCCCAAACTGGGCTGGGCACAGCCCTGAACAACCTGCTCCACCTGCACCTGCTTTGAGTAGGGGGTTGGACTGGAGACCTCCAGCCTTCTCTTCTTACCAAAATTATTCTGTAGAGAAACATTTTTTTTCCTAAAAAGCACTCCTACAGTCTCACATTTCTTTTATCTTCTTTAGCAATGTTAAATCTGCTTGAGTTGCACACATTTACCCCAAGTCAGCAGTTTCATCACTGTCTTTCTGTTTAAATGAAGTCTTCCGACCTGGAGCCATTTGGTGAGAGAGGAAAAGTAATTATGCACCAAGCTCTTGTCAGCTGCACATTTCCTGCTCATTTTTATGTACCTAGTCATAATCTAACTCTCATAAAATTTAAGTACTGCTGCATTGCTAGCATTTCCAGTTTGCTTGGTGATTTTTTTTTTGGTGTTAATACTGTGCTACCAATTTACTTGAAAGAGAAGCCAGAGTCTCTTTTTAGGGATAACATGTCTAATTTTTTTTTTTATGATAACATGTCTAGGTTTTGTTTTGTTACTCCCAGAAACAGTAAATTGAGTGAAAAAGTCACTGGATTTTTTGTTGTTTTATTCCTCCCCGAGCAATCAGTTGGATTATTATTCATCTGCTGACTTAAAAGTAATGTCACCCCCTGAAATCCCTTATTCAGGCAAACTGAATTATTTGTGACAAGGATTAATCTGTGCTAGTACTGTATGCTGAGCGGTCATTGAAAAAAATATGTACATTTAGCTACTTCTTTTAATACAGGTGGGGTAATGAAAGCCCATCTCACCTGCACACCTTGGATATTCATGAGTAATTAAGGTAACAAGCCTTGATTTGTATTTGGAAAAGCTAAGTGTTTATGTGCAATGCTCAGAGAAATGTTCTGTAAATAAATACAGAATTCAGCATCATTTGCTGCCATGAAGCAAAGAGAAGGAGAAAACAAAAATATGGAAATGAGAAGGGGAGATAATAGGAGAGACATGAGAAGGACAAAGTCCTTCCAAGGAGCAGAACAGGGATGTTTTCTTTCTATTTTTTTTTCTTTCCTGTGCAGTAGAACAGACACTATTCCTTGTTGGGTTTCACTCTTTAAGCTCTCTGGAAGGCTTTCTCTCTGGAGATTTTCAGCTCCCATCTGTAAGCTGAGGAAATGGGGATGATTGTACAAAAGTGTCCACTCACTTTAAGCCCAGACTCATCCTTCTTTCTTACTTAGCTTCTTACTGCCAGCATCAGCTTTGTTAATATACCCACTGCCAAACTCAGTCCAACTAATGACTAATGGAGTAATAAAGAAGCCTCCACCTATTTCAAACTCTTCATTCCTAAATGGTTAAAGCAAGTAGCCTAGAGGACATCATATGCTTTTGTGTAAGGCAGATGGCTTACTTCTATTTCTGTGTTACTACATGTATTAGATTGTTTCTTATACCCTCATAAAGTGCTGGTTCTCTCTCCTGCAGATCTGAGAGAGCAGCAAGGTGGGGACTGCTGTCCCCCAGCAGCTCTACCTGTTCCAGGTTAATGAGCTGTATTTGTCTGCCCTGATACTGAGGGCAGTCATAGAGGGAGGTTCTGAAAATCCTACATTTTTTTTTACAAGGATGAGAAAAATGTGGTGCTTGTAAAGAGAGAGAAGGGAAAAGCAGAAAGAATCTGCAGCACACAGGAAAATCTCTGGAAGTGAAGCTGGAGAATCAAACTCACTTTTAAGTTTGGATACAGTATGAGATAGGATTTCTTGTCATCATTTTTGACACCATCATTTGTGTCAAGCAAGTAGGAGAGGGCCTCCACGTGAGTGAACTGCTCAGGCTGTGTTCTATATATGGAAAGCACCAGTGTCTGGTTTTTTTTGCAGGCTTGTTATTTTGAGGGATTTTTAGGTGGACACTAATGTTAACTTGTGGGTCAAACTGGGTAATCTGTGGCTAGGTAAAGCTCTCACAAGCATTCATAGCCTCAGGTCTGAGGTTGAGGTCCATGACAAACCTCTGTCCCCTGCCACATGTATTTAGAAACCTCCTTTCAAACAAAAAGTCAGGGATTTGGAAACTTAGATGTCATTTTCTTAAATGTAAGAACATTTCTCACCAAGAGCATAGAAAAATTATGTATTCTCCACCCTTTTGGTCCTTCTGGGGCAGTTTCAAACTGTCCCTTTGGGACACAATTTGGCAACCTAAAAATCCGGGGTAAAATGTTCACCTGTTCCTCCAGGAGGACCTGTAACTTTTAGTATCTTTTTCATTACATTATTTAAGATATGCAGTGTATGATTATTTTACGTGTCAAATATTTCAGTGAGTCAAGTATAACTGGGACATTCTCTCCCTTCCCTTTTCACAGTCACTTCCTCTGCAGAAGTAAGCTGCTCTGGTAGGAGAGAGGGCTGCTTGGACAGAGACTTGGGTAGTCACCACAAAATAGCCAAATTATGCCAAAGCACATCTGATATAATCACCATCACAGCATACAGTGATAAACTCTTAGCTTCATGCTAATCCAACCCACTGCCATTTGGCAATTTCAAGCAATGTGACCCCCTACTCCAGCTCTCTGAGCTTGTTCTTCTCAGTTTTTAGTTATTAATGCAGACACTTTAGTTATCAAAGATTTGACAGGAATGAAGGATTGACCTCCTGTGATTGAAGATGCAGACAATCTCAGCTTGTTAAAATAATAAATGGGTACCTGTCAAAGAGACACTTCGAGCAAATGCAGCCCCTGTAGATATCTCTATTGTAGATTTTAAAAAACTCCTTCTGCTTTCTTGTATGGATATTAATTAATAATAATATTTTCTTTCATTGAGATAGATGGAACCACTAATTACTTTTTCCCCATGAATCCCTCACTAGTACCATTTATCCTGTAATAATTAAACATCTCAGAGCAAAAAAAAAAAAGGTTGGTTATAGTTAGTAGTGATTAAAGTGCCAGTAAAGAATTGGCACATAAATTATTACAAGGAAGGATGTGGTTGTTTGTAGGATCTATCTCTAAAGCAATTAGAAATAACAATGTAGGAGCAGGAATTTTGTTGGGTACTGCTCTTCTATTTCTTCCATCTGAACAGAGCAAAAGGATTGTTTGATGCTGGATACACACAGCAGGCTATAAAGCCTCTGAAGCCAGCACACAGCCTCTGAAGGCAGGATTGGGTCTCATGGGTGCAGTAGGATTCCCTGATGCTACTATCTGTCTCCATGCCAGTATCCAGGCAGTCCTGAGCTCAGTAGCCACAGTGCAGGCCTAAGGAATTTTGGAAAAGTCTCTTCAGTACGTTGCATTATCCATACCAGAGTCACTTGAACCAGCAGTGCAAGCTTGTGGCATGGTTTTCTTTTCTCGACCAATTCTTACGCAATTCTTACCCAAAAGCATCTGCTGCTACTGTACTGCATCTGTGTGATGGTCAGTGATAGTACCAAATTGGAAGCAGCTTTTGGGATAAATTTTGGGTAAGTTCATTTGTGAACTTGCCACTAATGAGCAATGTCTTATCCCACCAGCTTTTGTTGCTGTCAGTGCAGCACCCACATTGCCCCTACTTCAGCCCAGGTTACTCTGTTTTTACAAAGTAATAAGCCCTTAATAACTTTGAACTGAGGAAAATATTCCTCCCTTGAATATTCAGGAGCCATGAGTGTTACTGGAATACAAAAGCTTAAAAAGTAAAAATAAACGTGTGTTTCCTTATTCTGTTGCAGAGCAGAGATCCTTTTTATTGAAAAACTTCTCTGGTTACTGCTTCACACTGTTGTAAAGTTCCCAAAATAAAGAAACCTGTACTTTTCTACATAGAGTAATTGAATATATGCTTATGTTCTTCCATAATAAATTGTTAGAGATCATTAGTTTTGGTCATTCAAAGCACGCTGAGTTGGTGTGGAGAGAGATAATGAAATGAGCAGGTATTAAGAAACTGCCATCAGTATCTCCACTGGAAGCAAGTCTAACACTTCCAGGTGTTTTTAGGGTAGTTATTTTAAGCTAAGGGTAAAAGTGGTATTCATTACACTGGGCCTATGGGGAGAGAACAATATTTTCATGCATTTTGTCCTCTATTTTAATCAAACTAAGAATCACAGATGACCTGGTTCATAGTGTTTTGAACTTTCCATATAATTTGCTCTCTCAGTGCATGAAAATTGAGAACTAAATGCTGTCTTCCAGAAGTGTGGGGGAAAGAGAGAAAGGCTAGTTTCTGAGGTTGGTTTTCGAGAGTATATATTTAGGGTTGGGGTTTTTTTAGTGTAAGCATCTTGTGTTTGGATAGCATTTCACAAGCATTGATTATTATCCTTATCCATTTGTATGGACAGCATGCTATAGACATCATTTACAATCACTCCTCTGTACAAGTCTCTAAAAGTCACATCTGTTACATTCATTATTTCAAGTATTCTGTGAAGCAGTATCTTGGGTTGGAATTCTACAGGGAGAATTAACACATCATCATTTCTTCTCTTGTTCTGAAATTGCTTGCAAAGGAGAGGATCTCCTTCCATTCTGAGAAATGTGACCACAAACAGAGCTTTTGTCAAAGAGCTTCATTTTGCAAATAACAGATGATCTTCATCTCCTAAGAGGACAGGTTGAGAGAGTTGGGGTTGTTCAGCCTGGAAAAGAGTAGGCTCTGAGAAGAAATTCTAGTCTAGCCTACCAGTGCCTGAATGGGCTACAAGAAAGCTGGAGAGGGGCTGTTTGCCAGAGGATGGAGCAATAAGAGGAGGGACAATGGTTTGAAACTAGAGCAGGGCAGGGTTAAATGAGACATTAGGAAGAAGTTTCTCACCAGAAGGTGGCGAGACAGTGGTACAGATTGTCCAGAGAGGTGGTGGAGTCACCATCCCTGGAGATATTAAAGTCCAGGCTTGATGAGGCTCTGAGCAACCTGATCTAGTGCAAGATATCCCTGCTCACTGCAGGAGTTTGAAGGTCCCTTCCAACTCAATGTATTCTATGATTGATTCTAAAGAGCTTAACTCACAGAAGTTACCATTTCCTTTGCCTTAAGCTACTTCTCTTCCAATGAATTTCAGTGCCTAATGATGTACCATCTCCGACTCATATTAAAATATGAAGTAAAATAGGCACACATAGATCACCTTTAGTGCTTGTGTTGTGTTTGAGGAGACTGAGAATAGCAATTTTCCTGTCTTTCATGCTATTGTTTCTTGCAAGTCCCAGCCCCCAGCTGAGTTTCAGAAGATGGCATTGCAAATGGGGAAAATGGTGCAGATTCAGCTTTAGCAAAAGCAAGCAGAATGACGCTGCACTACTGAAACTTTAGCAATTTATTCATTTGTGTTCTGTGCAGAAGAATACTTGTTAAGAAAGATTAAGAAAGAAAACATTAGTGGAATTCTTGCAGGAATCAATGTGGTGGCAGATATCAGGCCATTAGCTTTGAAATACTGAGAGTAGGATGTGAATAACTAACTGAGGACAAAGGATCCGACTCCAGCGTTCATTAGTCTGGCCAATAAAACAGTATCACTCTATCAGAGCCTTACTAAGATTGATGGAGATTGAAGCACAAATTTGATTTTTGTCTATGCCTAATAAAAAATCATTTACAGCTTTCCAGTCACTGCAATATCTTTGGAACTAAAACTAGACTTGGAACTCACTGGGTAAGTATATCATGATCTTCAAGAAATTTCCAAAGTTCTTGATTTATCAAAGCATTTTTAAAAGGTTTTGAGGTAGAAAGTTTTTAAATGGCCTTCTGAGCATCACATGTGTCTTGGGGCAAAGAAGAAAGAAAAAAAAAGTTTAAATATTCTCAGTATGTATTTTTAGACTTGGGGTTCTTTACTAAGGCCCACATAGAGAGATGTTACTCTAATGTACTCATGTGTAGAAGTTTTGGAAAAAAATGAGGGATATAACCTGGCTTCAAAGCAAGGTTGTATAAAACCTGACATTTTTGGTTAAGAATATTGTGTTGTGGGAAGTGCTGCACTAGAAACAGCACTACATTTCTCTGCAGGGTGTCCTTTACAACATCCTCTTCACTAGGCTGATGTTGGTAGTGCTCAGTTAATCTGTTTTGTATGTCTGATTATAAGTTGTAATTATCTGAATACTTAACCTGGCCATACATGGAAAGAATAATCATGATTTTGTGACTCTATTGTAAATTAAATTTACAGTCATTTGCCTTAGTTTGCTTGGAGTCTGTGTGTCGAAGATAGGGGCCAATGTTGTAAACTAACCAGCACAGAGACTTCATTTTTTGGAGCCCAGTTACGTCTATATTGAAGTCCCTGACATGCATGGCTGCTCAGGCCATGCCCTCAGAAAGGAAAGTATTCTCTCTCCTCCAACAGGAAGAAGTCAGGCTTCTAAATTCAGTTCCTGGCTTTTGTTGGATTTACTGCCAAGCTTCATTCCCTTTTTTTGCCAGAGACTTCAGGCAGGCAATTTTGCTTTTTCAGGACTTGTTCTCAGCAAAAGGTATGAAATGTAAAGCAGTATCTCATATGGATGAGGTTAAAGAGCAAATAATATATGAATGGTGCATTGTATTCCACAAGTGTAACGAGGAGCCTGTACCTGCAGTGGAGAGGGACAGTGAGTTGGCAGCAATGAGGCATTCACTGCTCAACAAAAGGAGTCTGTTGCCTTCTGAGAGGGCTGTGAGGAGAACACCTTGCAGGTTGAATGCAGCTGCATCTTTTTCTTCTTGCTGCCTTAGGTTATTATTTTCATGGACCATGGCAGTGTTCTGAAAGCTAGAACACAATGAAAATAAATATATATGCAGCAGCTGTATATTTCCTGTTTCACCTTCAGAGAATGGATATTGTCACAGATAAGGAGGGGAATATAAATCATAAAATCATTCAACTGTGCTGCCTTCCCAGTACCATCTCCTTGCTATTACAGTGTCTTCCATGATGCCAATTCTCTTGATCTGGAGAAAAGCAACAATTTCTGCTTCTCACTTCATCAGCTGTCTAACCAGGCAGCTTTTAAACCCTGAAATACTGTACTTGAAATTCTAGATATGCTGAACCCAATGTAGAATTGCCATACTCAGCCTTGGACACAAAAATTTATACCTTGAAGCAAAAATCTAGAGCTTCTGTGATTTTTTTGTTATTAACTTGTGTTTTTTTCTAGCATTCATTTTTAACATAACAGCTCTAAAAAGCCTCCAGCAAGATCCCATTCCATATTGATACCATCTGTCAGTATCAAAATAGGACCTACCCTAAAGACCTCTCAGATAGACTGACAAGGAGTACTGCAAAACTAGTGCTGTTCCCATTTTGAAACTCCTGCTACTAAGTTTATTCTCACTGGCTCAGAGTTTCTCTCATGACTTAATCTTTTAGCCAAAACTGAGTATGAACAAAAAAGTTTCATTTGAAATTATGAATCAACTCCTCAGCATACAGAGTACAGTTGCTTTGGTATCAGTGGACTAACAGTGAACTACTTGAGCTGAATTATCTTCTTGCTGTATGATGGAACTGCTCAGGTACCACCAGATCTCCCTTTGTTGGTGAGTGTGTGGGGCTTTGCAGGGGAATGGATGCTTTCCCTTGTGGCCTTGAAGCAGATGGGGCACATGAAGAGGAAGGCTGCCCACAAAGCAGAAGTTCCTCGAGTGTGCATCCTCTGCTCTCATATCAACCTCTGGAAACAAAAGTAAGCACTTCTGTCCCCAGAGTAAAACTTAAAACACCCCTTAAACTACAAGAGGAGGATGAATGCTCACAAAAAAATCCTCCTCAATGGCTAGAGGATTGTGTGAAGGCTTCTGCGATTTGAGGTGTCGTGTGGAAGTGGCTCACATTCTCGATGGTCTTCTAATCTTTCTCTGTGAATCAGAGATGAAACACTGAGAGATGATTCCTAAAGTAGGACTTGGCACCCGGGAGATTCCCTCAAATATGAAAAGTGCTATTTAAAGTCTCACACTGCAGCATTCTTGTGTCTGAGTATCTTTTTCTTTCTTCTTCTGCAATAACTGCCCAAGTCCTTTCTTTGTCATGAAGACCAGGTGGAATTTCTGTGTGTCCTTGCTGTGTCGAGTTAGCCAGGGTTCTGCAAGGCTCATCTAAAATGCTGAAGAGCATATCAAACTCTCCAAGGTCTATTTAGCTCATAGTTCTCTTGCAGACTGAAGCCACTGATGTCTTTTTGTTCTGAGGCCATAACCCCTCAGAAGCTGTACCTTTGGTCACTTAACCTTTTGAAAATTGTCACAGTAAAAAAATCCCAAAAACTCACTTATCTGTGGACTTGTAAATTGAGCCACTTCATATTGTTCTGAAGGCAGGATGGCTGCTGTGCTGTTCCATTTGGTTAGTGAGCAGTCAGTGAAGAGAAGAACACACAGCAGTTCCCTCTTGTTTTATGATGGCTGGAAGTGGTTCATTGAGCTATGGAGCCTTCTGGATGCTTTCGGCTTTATGTGGGTTGTTAATCTGAGGGCAGAGGTTGTATATCCTTACTTTTAGCATTGATGAAAAGAATTGACTAAAAACCGGTTGTTCTGAAGCATTTTTAAGTGTCCTCCATTTTTCATTCCACCTCTTTTTGCTGTAGAAATTCTGAAATCTATTCAGATCGCATAAAGTCCAAACAAAGAGAAGCCAAGTGTTTTAGTGCAGGTACCAGCATGCCTTGCAGGTGGGTTATAATAAGATGAGAGCTGTCTCTGTCAGAACTGAATCCATACTTTTCATGTACAGCCTTTACAAATTGTGCCCATGTGTCAGAGTTTGAATTACTTTTTTTTTACAGCTTCAGAAAACAAATGCAAAAATCTTTCAAGTGCATTCAAAGTCATCACGGTACTTTGCTGAGCTGAATCAATTGTCGTAACCTCTGTGGGTGTGTAAAATATGAAATTACTATCACTCTCGTGGTCTTTCCGAGTTTGTAAATTAGAAGGAATTGATTATAGGTGCTTTTGGAAAGGACTTTGGTGAATTAAAAGTGTCTTGATGACAAACAACAATATATTATTTGTAAGATCTTGCTTGATGAAACTGTCTTGTCCACTAATGGCTGCTTGTCTTTGTTATTGTTCTGACCTGCCTTCTAACAAATTGATGTGTGGGCTGAGATTTATCGTGTGATAACTTAAGGAAACAAGAGACTTTGCCCATTAAAGTGGTTGTAATACTTGTTTCATTTGATAATTTAAGATATTTTAAAGTTAGCTAATGGCAATATTTTCCGGTTTAGTCACTCTTTCCCCAGGAGCCAATTTTTGCAAATAGTTGCTGTAAATTCATTTTAAAATGAAGAAAATTGTCTGCTTTCCTGACTACTTGCTTCACTATTCCCATATTTTATTTGCTTCAGAGGTCCCATAAATTGCAATGCACCGTTTTTCTTTGTGTATTAGAACTATTTCATAGCTTGTTGTTTTCTTATCTCTTTTTTGTACTTGTTCTCTGAACTTTGGTCAATATCAATATGTGAACTTCAAAGCACATAGAGCTCATCTTTGCTCAGATTAGTAACCAAATTCAACTACAGGCCTATGACAATTGAATAATCAGTATCAAAATAGGCTCTTCTCAAGTATTTAATCTCTCTTTTCAGAGAACAATAGAAAGAAGCATAAAAATATGTCATGTTTTGAAAAATCCTAATGAATATATATATGTATCAATGAAAAGAGTTTTTCAATGTTAATCTTCAGCTTCTTATTTAGCAAAACCTAATTTGGTCAATTTTATTAGTACTGAACTCACTTTCCAACACAGAAATGGCATCTCATGTTTTCATGTAGGGTTTGACATACAAGAAAAAGAGGAAGATGGTGCAGAAGACAGTTGAAATACTGCAAGTTTTATTTGCAATGTATTTAAAGAAGCCCTTCCTGTTGTCCTTGGTCCCTCTTGCAGGGCTTGATTCTAAGGAGGCCTTAGCTTTCCTGGTTGCCTCCCTATATCCTTTGACAATTGTCATATTTCTCCCAAGTGCTCAGTCCCTCCTTCCATGAACAGACCCTCCTCTTCCATTTGAGTTTGCCCAGCAGTTTGCCCTCCCTGTTAGTGAAGATAAGATCAGCTTTGACAGACTGAAAGAATTACATCATTTCTGCACGGACTGTTATCCTAAAGAAGTGCAAAGAAATGCCATAGATACAAAGGGAAAATAGTTTATAAATAATTACACATGTATTTTCAATGTACTTTGTTGTGATGCAATAGGATCTTGCATGTAGCTGTGGGATTATCATTTACATCATGTAAGAAAAAAACTTAGAAATTTTGGAACTACATATTTTATTGCTGTAGTTGAATATGTCCTGAAAATCAGCGCAGCAGCAGATCTGGTACTATCAACAGGGAAATGTTAAGCTTAACATCATGGGAATACTCAGGGTTAGAATCAAGTTTCCTGCATCACATCGTTGGGAATTGGCCCTGGTGAAAATTCCCGGTGGTGCCACCGATGGGTTTATGGTGTGAAAGGCTGAACAGTAGTACATGCAAGGAGCAGAGAGAAATCTGCTCTGTGGCATAGGGGAAGTTTAAGATGTTTCAGGTTGTTAAAGAGGATATTCCCAAGTTTTTCACTGAAGCTTTAAGAGGAAATAGGTGAACAGAAAGGCATGTTGTTCATCAGGTGGGTTTTCTCTGCATTGTATTGATTCTACGTGTTGCATGAAGTCACCTGTTACACTGTTATTCAGTACCCGTCACATTCTTTTATTTTTCAAAGAATGAAAAATAACATTTAAACTGAAATGAGGGGTATGATGAGACAGGGATGTCTCAGTGTTAAAAGAGAACAATGTGTGTTTGAATCTGACAGGGAAGGACTTAAAGACTGTTACAACAGCAACAAAGGCAGGAGCTCTTCAGGGACCTTTAAGGCTTCCTGAATGCTGTAAGCTGACTGGGCAGTGAAAACGGTGACAGGTGGAGCTTTTACAACTCTACTAGTACTTGTGCCAAAATTCGGACAAGCTCTGGTTCAAATGGCAGCTTGTATCCTCAGATGACAGATTGTACCTGGTCAGCACAAGAACAGAAAACAAGGAAGATAACATTTTTTTTTCTACCTCTGGGTTCTTTGTGAAACTAAAATACTGCTTTCCCAGACCTTGCTTTAAAAATAACCCCACAATCTGCAGCAGTGATAAATGTCCATGCAGGTCAGTCCAACCAGTTCAGAGAGGTCATCCAGGTGTTCTTGTCAGGGAACAAATAGATGATGCTTCCCTGCGTGATCCTTAGTTACTCCACGTGGTGCCTCACTGAAACATTTCTGCATGTCATAGCTGTCACTCCTTTCAACACCGTAAGCCTGGTATGTCTTTATATAGCTTCAAAAGCAGGGCAGCAGTTCACTGTGGCAAGCTTTATGGTCTTGACAATATATGCCTTTACTCTTCTTTAAAACAAAAAGGGTATTGTTGAGGTCCCTGTGGCTTTATTACATACAAGTGGCAAGCTCTTTACTTTTTCAGTAATCCACGTCTGTCAGCCACTGCTTACAAGACAACCCAAGGGTTCTCTGCCCTCTGTTATTGCTTTGATTCCTTTCATTTGTTTGCTTGCCCAATTTAATAACAAGGAGAGATCTGGCTTCTTGATGATTTTGCTGGCATAACACCAAGCTCATCGGCACTTAACTTCAAGGCAGTGCTGTGGTTGCAGCTCTTCATGTTGGAAGCTGCTATATTGGGTCAGCATCTTTGCCTGAGTGTCTTGCTGTTTGGTTTATTCTTTGTTCCTCCTCTCTCACTCTGTAGCTGTTGTGTAGCAGCCGTGTGGGCTCGCTTTATCATCTCAGAGAAATGTTTTGTAAGGCAACAAAATTTCCTTTGAGTGTAATGAACCATTCTGTTATGTGAATTTTGGGGGTTTGTCTGTCTAAATGTTTTAAATATGAGGGGATACCCACTGCTGTAGTTCCTTGTCATCTACCAGCATGCAGGAGAGCTGCAATACATAAATAACAGCTGCAGAAGAGAATAGAGCAGAAAATTGCCAATTAAAGAATGTTGTATAACAACTTCTCCATCTGGGTCACCAGCAGGGTCTGAACCCAGAACGTGCAGTGCAGCTCACACTGGGAGGCTGGTTGCCCTTTCTCCAGCAGCCCTGGGAGAGAGATGCACAATAAACCCATTCTCACCTGGGCTGCTTTCCTTGGGTGGACAGGGTTTCTCATTTAAGTAGCACCATGCAATAAAAATTGGCCAGTTTGTTTTCTAGAGTAGTCACAGCAAAAGCTCTCTCCAGACAACCCCTTCCTGCAATTTGGCAGGAGTTATTATTTTTCCTTCCACAGGTGCAACCACAATAACTCCTTTTTTAAGTGTTGGTGTATAGTGAGCTGATGATGTGTGAACATTTCCCACCCTCTTCCAGGTGCTGTTGCTCACCTCCCTGCCTGTTTTCAGCTTTGCTGATGTATACCTCCTCTTTTCTTGCTGCTCTGTTGAACAGCCATCACCAGGCTCCTGTTTCCTCATGGACTCAGAGGAAGATGTAAATGTAAAAATCATTGTCCTTCCTTCTACAAGGTAAATCCTGTCTGCAGTGCTTTACAGAGGGAATTTTGCTCTAGTTGTTGGTGGGGATTTTTCTCATTCCACAAAAAATGTTCTGGACACTGCTCTAACTTCTGATAATGTTTGTAGACATAAACTAATTCAACCACCAGTTTCCTTCCAAGAAATGAAGCAGTCACAGGTACTGGAAAACAAATCCTCTTCAAGCTGCCTGTTTCTTGTTTGGGGAATCTGCCAGAAAGTACCTCCTGAGCTTTGCAGCTCTGTTTCACAGGCAGGCCCATCCTATTGGATAACTCTTAAATCATCTCCTCCTGCCAGAATTGCCCTTGAGTGCCTGAGCAGCTCTGGGCATGTGGGACTGGCTGGGCTGAGAGTGGGGACAAAGCTTTCATCAGGTAAAAGAGAGAGTTTCTGACACAGGGGGGAACCTTTCCCACAAATCCCAGTGTCCCAGGGCACTTGCCTGCCAGCAGAGGTGTTAGCCTTCATTGCCAGCTTGCAGAGTGATTTACAAAATAATTTTTAAAATTCATGAGCCTCCTTCTTTATAAAGCATTGTTGTTAAGTTGAAAATTTTATTGCACAAGACAACCATCATTCATTTCTAGGAAAGAGTATGTGACTGCAGTTTGGAAAGGTCACGGTGCTAGGGTGGTTGGTGCTGGAGGAAGGGAGTTCTTTTGCTGTATTTAGTGACTAATCACTTAAAACTTTCAGACCTGAGCCTTTTAAGAAAGTACTGCTACTGTTAGATCCATTTTTTATATTACTTTTTGTTATGCACACCCTAGCTGTGCTTTTTTTTTTTGTTACTTTTTTTCCTTTTAGCATTATCATTCTCATGATGTAAAATGTGATCTATCTAGCAAAATGAATTTTCTAGTTTATTTATTTAAGAGGGTCAGGTGCAAGGTTTCCATGTGGTATGTGGTTCATTGCAACTACACCTGCCCACCCAGACCAGAACAGGACAACAGGGATCCTGTCCAGCTTTTCATGAGAGTCCTTCACAGCCATTAGTGAGTAAACACAGGAGGAAAAAGGCCATGTTTGATGATTATTAGAGTCTTCACTTAAGTTTTTTGATAATTCAAAACTCTTAAATGTCTCAGATAGAGGTTTGTGGGATTTTTTTGTAATTTCTGACTTTTGTGATGCTTGAGCTTCTACACCTGTCCAGAAGAGGAGAGATACCTCTTCCCATGGTGAAAGCAACTCAGACTGCACTAAGTATTGATGTTTCATGCTTGAGAGAATGGTCTCCTCAGTTCCTGCTCCCTATCACAAGGGAGGGATATGCTTTGTATTAGCATCTGTTGTTGTGATGAGAATCAGGAGCAAGTCCTTTAAGTGTCTCAATGCTAGCTTTGGTCATGGGAGTTGAGAGATGCTGGCAGGTACACTGCTTCTAGGAATCCCAAACAGGATTGTGTGGTTATGGCGATGTGACAGAAAGCACTCATAAATCAAAATTCCTGGGTTTTAACATGTTTTATATCCCACTGTCTTTAGTTGCTACCCAGTAGTCCAGACTCCCTGCATCTGGTGATAGCAGCAAGCCCACTAAAATACTTGGAGTGATGGATACCTTTTCAAATCTTACTTTAAAAGGACAAGGACCACTCACAAACAGTTACCACATCTAACTGCAGTGGACAGGAGTCGTGAGCTGTGACTGTTGTACAAGCAGCTAATGTCCCATCAGGGGGGTAAAAAGAAGCAAAGAGAAAGGTTTCATCCTTAATTATGGTTTTAACATTAAACACACTTTAATTAGAAAAGACCACAAAGTAGTTCCACTCAGTGTGAAAGAGTGTAGCCAAAGCAGGAGACTGTTGCATCTATAAATTATAAGCATATTAAGCAAGATGTTATTAACCTGTAAGTAAGCAGGCTAAACTGGTTTGTCCAATGGCCGTGTGTAAGTATGTCCTCATGTTGTAACACCACTAATAGTGTGAGCAGCAACTATACAAATCTAATCAGAACTGCAGACACAACGTGTAACAGCAAAGTGGTCAATGAAGAATTGTGTAATTGCACAAATGGGACACAGGAAAATGTGTACAAAGTAAAATCTGCACAAAGTAAAATCTGCAAGAAAAAAAGGGTATAGGTCAGGCAGGAAAGGTGTAAGTTAAAACTAAAGGAAATGTACGTATTTCTTATGCATATTTTTGTGTGTGTACACAGCACAGAACAAGCAAGCAAGATGCCTAGTGAAACCAGAACAAGTCCTGGACCCCCTCAAGAATAAACAGAAGTAGATGGGAGCTTCTTTTGGAGAGATGGGCTAGGAGCAGATCAACAGAGAAGGTAAGCAAAAGAAAGACGTTGAGTAGCTCATGAGCTGTGTCTCCCTGAATCAGTGCTGCCCACTTGCACCAGCCTCATGGCTTCAGTACATTCTGCTAATTTGAAAAAAAGTTGGTAAAGGCCAAATGATTTGCATACCAGGTACTTACTATTCATGAAAACTAATAAATAACCACTGGTAATCTATATTGTTAGTGGGTATTAATTCATTGTTGTTCTGAAATTTGGAACTGCCCTAATCTAGGAGTTTTTCAGACTCTCATCATCTCTTCATCATCCTATGATCTCTTTGTTGCCTCGTAAGTACATGAAAACATATAATATATGAATGTCTATGCAGTTGCAAGGAGAAAGAGAGGGGAAAAAAACAGGCCATGAGTTGCTTGAGCCTTGAAAGCCAGGTCAGAGACTCTGGGATATGGCCCATGGCAAGTTCTGTTAGACAGCTGAGATGGGCAGACAGAAAGAATGCAGTGCCTTAAGTGCTAACCACAGACAGCAGCAGGGACAGCCTAAAGTCCTTGTAGTTTCTGATTCTGAATCAAAGGTTTCTTTCCATTCCTCTATTTTGCCACCAGCTGCTCAGCCCCTATCCATTTTTGCTACCAGCACTGAGGTGAATGCCTCTCTATTGTAAGAAGTGTACATCCCCTATCGAGGTTCATGGAATTGATGGCTTCTGCCTCATTAGAGCCCATACCAAAGGTCAGGTTCTGAAATGGAATAAGCTTCAGCCTTCATGCTGCTGATTAGAAAGCAGAGTAAGGGAGGATCATTGATGCCACAGGCACAAATTAAGCAGAACTGCATTTTGAAATTGATGGTGCCCTTCTTTCATTAAGTTTCATATGCCACAGCGTAATGTTTAATACATATATGAAATTTTAAGAGTCTGCATTATATATCAAAAGCATTTAAAACACCTCTTCAGTCCATTCCTCTGCCTTGTCTTCTTTCTTGTTAATGTGCTACCCCAGCACAGATTCTGAAACACTGAGCAGCTCAGTCTGTCATAGAAATGTCATAGAAATTCTCCACAATTTCTCTCATCCTTAGCAAGTATGAATTTTTGTGCCTGTGATTAGTTGTGCATTTTTGTTACCTTGGGAAGTAGCAACCTGAGAACAGAAGTTACTACTGTTAGAATTGCGAATTTTCCATCTTGACAGCCCTTTCCCTGCAGTCTCAGCTCACATTTTGGTTTGGGACACTTTATGTTACCTTCTGCTGCCCTCAGATGCACTTGCCCAGCAGATTTTGTTTTCTATCATGATGTATGTATTTATTCAAAAGGTGTAACAGTCATCCCAGCACAGGTAGATATTTACTTTTATTTTGAACTCTCAAAAGATTCACTAGACAGTTGAAGCCATTTGTTCTTCTAGCAAAAGGCAAAGCTAGTGGAATGTACTGGTGACCAGAGAGCCCTGGATCTGTTTCATGTGGACAGATGCTATTCCTGTTGCCCCACTGCCCACTGGCATGAGCCACAAAAATAATGCATTTCTAGGCACCACATTTAGGAACATCCAGAGGACCCTTCTGCTGTGTAACTGTGTGTCTCCAGAGGGAGTGAACAAGTCCCTGGTGTGACATCTCCCTGCAGATGCCTTCAGAAATTCCTAACAAACTGGTTTGCAAGAGTAGAGTAGAATGCTGCTCTTTATTCACTCACTTACTACGTGAGGCTGTGGTACTGTTTGAATCACAAATTGCATGCTAATGGCCTAATTCATAAACCATTGACATTTTTTATGAGTCCTTAACATTCAAAAATGAAGAATTTGTGCTGAAAAAATAATTTGCATTGCAAAATTCAATAATTTAGTTTCTCATATTCATTAATGCCTAAGCCCACACCACATAACTTATCCCACTTTAACTACACTTCCCAGCACACTGATAAAAACAGGATATACAGTAGTTCACATAAAGTGCTTCTATTTGCAACTAACTCTTTACCTGCACTGATTGATTATATTTGTAGAGAGGAAAAACCCAGCTATGTGGCAAGTGTGATGAATGCACTGAGCAATGGCTGCTTTGAAGCTGCTTTCTGCTCTAATCATGTTTTCCTCCAATGGCATTAACTACCATAAAATATGAGATCATAAAGGGTAACGATATCAGACAACAAAATCATCTTACAGACTGCTCAGTCCCACTGTATTAGGGAAGGATTCATGTTTCATTAATGAAAACTTGCTTCGCTTTTGACCTAATATTGCTGGTTGTCAAAACCAGATGAGAAGGCTAATAATAATGTATAGCTCCTAAATCATCCACCAATTCCAAGTGCTGTATGTGCCCCCTCCCACCCTGCCTTTTACAGGGAGGGAAACTGAGGCATTTACAAAGCAAATAGCACAGTAACTCTTGCAGGGGAGGGCTAGAGCTCCCCGACCTCTGTCTTGTGCTCAACACAGCCCCTGTTGGATGCGTACATTTAGGATGCTATAGAGAAATTAGTGCTGCATAAACAAGTTTTCTAAGTAGCATTTTGGGTACATAAAGCAGAATAACTTTTGCATCTCAGGCCTGTGTCCTTCCAGGAGAGTGCACAAGCACTTTTGGAGGGGCTGTCAACCAACTTGTGGTTGAGTTGCATTGCACATGCACCCACAGTTTGTGAAAAGGGAGGTAATTTAGGGGATGCCTGCATAAGGTAACATCCTCATGGAGAATACAATCTCCCAAAAACAAGGGTTGATCACTGCCTGGGTGGAGATGGGGCTTTGTGTTGTAATTGTCCTTGCAGCAGTGTCCTCAGCTGGTTGAGGAGAGACTACCCAAACTACTGTGCTGCTCAGTTCTTATGATTCAGCTGGTCCATTATCCTAGGGGACTGCTCCAGCACATGTTTAATTCAGCGCTACTGGTATATCTTAACTAAAGAGAAAACATCTCTTAAATAGCTTAAATACATACAAATGACTTCCCACATACCATTTTCTACAGCAACAGAACTCTTAATTTTTACAAATGCTCTAGTGCTGCACAATTTGATCTCTCCTGCAGCAGGAATCACCAAGGAAACTCTCTGGAGGGCAAAACTGGATTCTCCACTTTGGATGTTAATCAACACACTGAGGCATTCAGACCAAGCTAAACACAGCACAAGCTGCCTAAGGCAACATCTCAACTGTCCAAAATTCTGGCCCACAGATCTCCTATAACAGTCTTTCGAAAGTTTAATTGCAATGGTTCAGTCAATCACCTCCTTTCCAGCTGGTCTGGTGTCTCCCATCAGTCCCATATCCCATCTGTGTGGGAAATCAATGGGCTTCCCAAGGCCACCCCAAGAATTAGTAACTCTTGTACCCCAGGTGTGCACACAAGCACAACCCTGAAACCCAGCTAGACCACAACTAGAACTAAAGCTATTTATACTTATAACTTACTGATAATTTACATCCCCTGGCTCTTGCTTCTGTTTTTTCCTGCAATATACTCAGATCTGGCTTCAGATATGTCTTCACACAGCACCAGATCACAAATTGTGTGCATAAAGCTGCAAAACCAATTTTATTAGATTAAGGATTGTTTTTCCTTTGCAATGATGTTTCAAGTAATAAACATTACATACATCTTGAGAGGGTTTCTGTTTTTCTCCAGGTCTAGTAATTGACAAACTGTTTCATCAGTATCCATTCCATCCCAAAAAAGAGCTTGATCTTACTCACTTTTAAAGCCTTCTTCAGAACACAGTAGAGAAAGGGAAGCTTTTTGTAGACCAGTGAGTGCTTTCCAGTGTTCTCAACTTTTTCAAAGTGAAGTTTATGCAGTGCTTTTGTTGGATTGTGCCACATCAGGAGTCAGATAGTCGTGCCCTTGTGGAATGGTCTGCAGAATCCTGGCCTTTGGCTGTGCTATTTCTTTCTTACTTTCTATCAGCTCTTAATGTTCCTTTGGAGTATTGGTGGCTTTCAAACTCCAGCAGCCAAAGCTGCTGACAGTTAATAAAGAAGAAGCTACAATATATTTGCAGAACTTCCTGGTGGAGGTCGGTTGCTAAACAGACCCGAAGCACAGTTCTGTAATTACACAGTGGCAAAGGCTTCAGGAGCTGCTGAACCATGGATACTTCAATTTTAAAGGTCAGATGAAATGCTGATTTACTATAAAACAAATCAATACCCACCCCACCCACTGGAAGAGAGAGAAAAGAAAAAAAAAAAGGGGGAGTCAAGGGGAAGAAAGGTTTAAAAATTTCAGCTTCCACATTGCCAGTGGCAAACACACAGATTTGAGACTGGCAAATAATGTATGTCTGAAATAAGAGAATATCACTTCTTTATCTGCCGGAGCTGGAGCAGCATGAGACCTACAAGACTCTCATTCCTATGGGATACTCAGTGTTTACCAGCTGATACCTAATTGTCAAAGGAACCAAGGCAAAAGCTGATTTTTTAATTCTTTGTGTGATGCATATCAATGTGTATCAGGTTTAAACTTTGTCAAATCTCCAAACAAGCTGTTTTGTTTGTTGCATTTTTGCCACGTGAGAAAGATGCTAAAGACACAGATACTGATCTTGAAGGAGATCTAGATAAGTTTCTACATCCTTAATCTATTTTGAATGGGTCTTTTTCAAAATATCCTGGCAAACTAGAGCAGGCAGTTTGGGGTGCTGGTGGTTCAGGTCTTGGTGGGTTTTGGCCATCTCAAGGTGTTGCTCCCATCAGATGTTATACCAGCAGAGTGGGCTGATTTTCTCCTGCAATGGAAGAGGTGGCCACTGAACAGCCCCATGTCCCACTGTAGGATCCTCTCAGTTCTCAGCATCTCAACGTTATTCTTCCCCTCACCCCTGCAAACTGCTGTCTTTTGGCTTTCTCTAGGTTTGAGGGTTCAAAGTTCCCTTGGGAGCAATTTAGAATCTGTTTTGCATTTTGATTAAATTGAAGTTTCTGTTATGTGTCTTGTGGAGCAGGAGATGGCATTTAGATTCTACTTGTGCACCCCAACATTTTATACATGGGCTTCTCTGATTTCCTCATCTTGCAAGAGCACAAAAAGAAGCTGAAATTTTATAAGATCCTGCTGTGCTCAGGTCCACCTGGGATGCTGTGAACTTTAGTCCAGTTGGGTGACATAAATATACATACTTCAGTAGTGCTTTTCTGGCCAATATAAGAAATTTAGTCTTTCATAGACACATTTCAACCTGCCCTCCTCCAAGTTAGAAGCTGTAATTATGAGTCTGCCTTTTCTAAGACAGACTACCTTGTCCTTAAAAATGAATAAGCTCTCCTATTATTACTCCACAGCAGATGGAGTGGCAGAACAGAGCTGCCTTGTGGATTGTTAAACCAAACTGTTGCTAAGAAAAACTCCCTGCTGAAGGCCAAGATGGGTAATCATTTCAGGAAAACAGGTTCCTGTGCCCCAGCAATGTATTTATATGTTGCATCCAAAGCAAAACATGATGAACATATGTATTGGTATGAAATGCCAAAGCAGCACAAGCTTAATGTTACAACTGCTACTAAGTGAAGATTGCATTTGTAATTTAAAGTTGTTTCCAAGTAGTGAAGGGAACTAGGGAGTTGTTTGGAGCAATAGAATATAGAATATCATTACTAGCACATGCAGATCGTATTTTGCTTGAACTAATTCCTCCTGCTATTTTAATATCAAACATAACCCGTGCCAGTTTTACATCTCAAATATATTTGGTATTTCAAAAAATAATTAATAGTGTCAGTTTTATTAATGTGTTAAAATATGAATTAAAAACATGACAAATCAACGGGAAACAGCAGTCTGTTTTAATGAATATTTCATGCTGTACATCAATAAATCATAGATCAAAGGGAATGAAGCACTTTCTGCAATATTTCTTTTCTGTCAATGTGAGGTTACTAAAAGTTTTACAAGTTGTTTTGGCACTTACTTAGCTGCACATTTGAATTAACATTTTGGGAAGGAAATAAAAGAAGTTATGGCTTTGAATCCCAGAAGCCCAGTGTTCAAACCAGATTGTCTTGCTCTCTGTCTTCACTATTTTATGGCTTTAAATGTCTGTGTCTGGCCCTTTAATTGCAGGTCCATGTCATGCTTACAGGCAACTCACTCTTGGAAAAGGTGCAATTTTCTTGGAAAATTTTGTTTAATTCTCCTTATTAGGAAGTTGAGATATTTTTGCTTTTGTTGACCAAGGTGTTCAGTTATCAGTTTGGCCAACAAATACTACTTTTTCAAGACTGTATTTATTTCTAAAGCCCATCTTTCTAGGTGGGCACTGGGTAATTCATCAGATACAAAACATAAAAGATCTTAAAATTTGACCAAACCCCATTCCCACAAATAAAAAATAATCCCTGATGGCTGTGGGATTTGTTTCAGGTGGGGACTAGGTGACAATTAGCTCATAGAGCTGAGTGAAATGTTTGCAGCAAACTCCATTTTAACAAACTTTTGTATTCATGAGTTGCCTGGGACCAGACCTTGAATTTCAGATATTAAATGTACTTCTAGACACAGAGAAAATAGGATTTAGCCATAGTGGATGTGAATCTTTCCAGAAAAGAGACAGAGGTGCAGACAAAAAGGCCTGTGGCAGCATCCCAGTTTATCTTTCTCACAAAGGTGTTGGTGGCTTAGGCAGAGGTTTATAACATTTCTTGCCTTTGGGCTTGCTTAGCCCAAAGCAGTCAATAAACAAGATTAAGGCCTCCAAATATATGAGAGTTGGTTTTTTTTCCTCACCATAGTTGAGTATTCAGGATCCATTTTTGTGTTGTTTTGTTTCTGCACTGCTGAGAAGTGGCAGTGGGTGCAAGCTGCCCACCTCACATGACTAGATGAGTGCAATGCTGAGGCTGAACAGCAACAGGCAGGAGAGTAGAAATAATTGATCAGGCTAGCAAGCTTCTGGTTTTCCCATATAGAGTCAAATATTAGAATTGAACCACATTCCTGTTCATAGATTCAGTGGTAAAATTATATATAAATAGGGTTTTGTTTGAAAGACTCAAGGGTAAAGTTTGTCTCTTTGATCTCCTATAGCTCTCAATTAAAAGCAATGACCAGCCTTTGCAAAGCAGCCAGCTGGCTGCCTTCTGTCAACTCCTCCAGTTCTCATTTTCATTTTTCTACAAGAGGTAAGTAGGATGTTTGCATAGTGCCCTAAGATTAAAGCAGTACTGGAGGAAGCTGCCCATTCCACTGCAGTTGGCAGTAATTGATCTTGCTTACTATCATTGAGCCAAGTAACAAAAATCTGATTTATTTCAGAGTCGCTCAGGGATTTGGTGTCATACACACACAAAATCCTGAACTAAGAACCACATCTGTTATTCTAGTCAGAATCTTTTATCAAGATCATGTATCTGGAGTGAGTACAATTGCATTTTTCTATAGTGAATTAGTTGTTTTTTTTTTTTAAATATGGCCAAAAATGGAGTTTTCTAGAGAATCTAACACAGGAAAACACTGTCCAGATTTGGACAAAATTTTTTTTTGTTTTCCGGCATTGGTGAATATCCCCAAATATACTGGAAATCAGTGCATTCAGGTGAAATTCAGGAAGCCTGAAAAATGTCAATTAGATCTCTGAGCAGGAGAGTTGTGTAAGGAAAAGAGCAGCAGAGGCTGACACCATCAGTACTACTCCTGGGGACTCTGATGGCAGCTACAGCCATCAGATCCCCTTCATATGCCCTCGTCAGCTAAGGAGCTAGGCAGTTGACAGAAGTAAGTTGTAAAAAAGCCTTAAATAGAGACAAACCTTTATTATGCCCAGTGTAAATCATGTAAATTTTGATATGGTTCAGTGTAACAGTAGCTGATTGAAGTGAAGCACTAGCAAAGAGTGACAATGTCTCCTTGCTAGTGTCTCACCAGGTATGGAGACACAGCAGTATCCTCCTGTGGGTGCTTGAGGTTTTGAAGGGGGAGACTCTGGAGACCATTCCAGTTTAAATATCTTAATGCTCTGCACTGCAGGTGCCACCCAGCAGCTACTGGCCCAGCCACCATGCTGTACTTGATGGTCCTGGATGGTGATCCCAGAGCTTCTGACTTGCATCCCAGCAAACTGTGGCACAGCAAGGATGGGACCAACTATCCCGCAGTTCTCCAGGTACCTAGTCCCATGCAGTGTATTTACCTGTTTTAAACCAACAACTGTTCTCTTTTTTTTTTTTTTAATTACAAAAATAGAGTGGATTACATGTATTAATTTAGTTAAAGATGCAAGGCCATTTACAGTAATTAGCTTGCAGTAATTAAGTAGGGAGATCACGTGGAGAAATGGAGACAGAAGTCATTCAGTGTATAACTGCTGAGTGATGAGATTTTGCTGTACTCCACTCATGTTCTGCAAGAATGATTAATCCCCAGATCTCTGCAGTGGGCAGAGAGAAGGTTGAGTCTGGAAATGATTATTCTAATGCCAGAAAAGGTTACAGGAGGTCTTGGAGAGTGCAGGTAATGGTGTCTCTCCTTCTTTTCCTCATCTCAGAGATTAGGTCACAGTACTGTATTCTGCCCTCTTGATTCCTCTGGGAGAGCCCCAGCTGTGTTCTAACACTGAGTCCATGTATAATCCCAGCAAGAAGGACAAACAAAGCCACGGAAAAAGGGAAAAACCTAATGACCAGCAATACAGAGAGAGCAACCTCAGCCTCTGAAGACAGAATTGGAGTGCTAGAATGTGCAAAGATTAATCTGAAACTAGTACCAATTGTTTCCCATCACATTCAGGATATTTACCTTCAGGATACCTTAAGATGAGTCTAAAAGTGTTGTATTGTTAAAGCTGCCAGATGGAGGACATGCTCTGCTGACAGCAAGCACATCAGGCAATGAAATCAAAAAGAATTCTGAAAAGTTTTAATGAATCTTTCTTTTTTCATATAATGACATTATTTTGGGTTCATTTGTTCATGGAACTCAAGCATTTGGCTCCTGGTTAAGGGTCTTTAATGGATAAAGGCTTCCCTGAAAAAAACTAATAAAAGAGGAGACTCTCAGTCGTATAGAACCTTCTACATAAGATGGTTTTAAAGCAAAAGATGGTTTTCTCCATTATGTGAAGCAAAGCTTTATATATCAATGTTGACATAAGATGGTGCTAAATGGGTGATTTTTTTTTTTCAAGCATTTATCTTCTCTGGCTGAGACCCATTATTTTATTGCACCGGTTGGAAACCACCACACTGCATGACACAACCATGTTTTTAATTAGTCTGAAAAGTTTTAATTGAGAAACAAAGGGAGATATCTTATAGGTTATTATTGCAACCTTTAATTGCCTGACTTGAGAGACCATTAATTATCTTGATGGGGAAGTGACACACCTTTCTGAACTCAGACACTCATATTTACAGCACCTCTTGCAGAATACAGTACCTGTTGACTTTTTTCCAGCCTTTCATTAAGGAACTGCTGTGATAGGAATTAACTACAGTAATTCCATTACAAAACCTGCTGTCCAGTGGAATTTTTCTGGAAGATTAGATTTCTGAAAGGGAAAAAGGCCATTTAAGCTAAGCATTTCCTCAAGGCCCAAAGTAAATAACCGATGAAGAAGGTCAGAATGAATTTAGAACTCTTAAAGGTCTGTTGTACACTTGCATGCAGCGTACAGAAAATAAACAGTGCAGCTTTCCAGTACAGTGATTTTTATTGTTTTAAATGTTTCACATTTCAGTTTAGGGAGAGATGAGAAACGCAGAGGACAGAATCTGACCGAAATGATTTTACTTGGAGGAAGAGCAGCATTTTAAGCAGGCATTTCAAGGTTGAAGTGATACTGGTAGCAGTTGCTTGGGATTAAGATCAGAAGGAAACACTTGTTAAAGCCATTGGGGCAGAAAGGCAGAGAGAAATGCAGTGACCTTGGCTTCAGTTGGTGCCACAGTGCATCCCCTGTGCACAGGGAGGTACAGAGCACAGGATCTGAGTATATATTATGCCTGTTTATTATTAGCTTAGCAGTGCACTTGTGCTCACTCTGTCTGCAGAGGGGGACATTCATTGCCTGCTTTCATCTGCTACTTTACAAGAGAGATGTTTTCAGGACTTGGTCATTTTTAGTAAGTCTGTAATTGAGTCTGCATTGAGCAAACTTGTGGAGAGACTTTTAGCCTTACTTTATATTGTCTTACTGGAAATTCAGAAGATTACTTTAAACTGTGTTAATATAGTTGCTATTGGGTTTTTTTTCCTGGAGGTCAGCAGTATCTACTCTATTCCTGTGGAAGGAAATTAAAATATTCCCTGAGCTACTGTAGGCTAACTAGATAGTGAGTTTATTTTAAAAATAGATCCAGGTAACCTCTTTTTCTTTGGAACAGGAGGAGGTGGACAAGCAGCAGCTAGAGCTTTGATCCCATACAAACCTGCTTCCCTGCCAAGCTTCAGCTAATACAGCTCCATGGGAGATGGTATTACACTCCTGCTACTGGGGCTGGAGTAATGAGGAAGGAAAGGGTTGTGTCTGAGTCACGGTCCCTCACAGGTGGGTCACAGGGAATTGCTCAGAGATGGAGCTAACAACGCCATTTAAGATACTGTGCCTTTCCTTGCACAATAAAAGAGAAGTAAAGCTAATTCAGGCGAGGTGAAAACATGCTGTATCCCAACCAAGCATGTACATACACATGTCCATGCAAAATCTCCTAGAAATGAATCCCCCTCTGTGTATGCTCTGTCTCACAGAATGGGGAACAAATTCTTAAAATGTACTTTAATTGCAGGAAGTCTTTTCACAACTACAGAAGTCATTACAGTGCATCTGCAGTAGCTCCAGTGGCTATCAGCAGTGCTGGAATGTCATCTACAGCAGAGCTTTTGCAAATTGGGAGTCAGATGCTGCATACTGATGGAATGCTGCAAACTGCTCCCCCCTTCACTGTCCTCTATTTCTTCTTCTCTCAAGTCGCTGTCAGTAGTAATCCCTCTTCTAATATACTGAGATGGAGAAAATCTCTCTTCAGGGTTTTTCTGCTTGTTTGTTTGCTTTTCAATTAATCTCAGCTAGGGCTGTGTTCCTTTGATGACATTGGTTTGCTATTCACCAATGTAAGATGTGTTGAGGGGAGGTAAGATGCAGACCAGAGGAGAAATTTTTCTAGAGTATTTGTGTTTGATATCCGCTCCAAAAAGCTACATGTAGCTGTGTTATTGGATAATAATTTTAAAGGGCTCTTCACCTGATGGCAACAAAGCCCTAGTTCTATGGACATTATCAGTTTTTAGAAGTGTGTACTATCTGAGTCCATCTAGCAGTGATGGCACAACTCAACTGAACAGAATCCCTCTTAATGCACCAGCAAGTTCAGGGCTGCATATGTATTATTTGTGAGGAAGAATTAGTGTATGCATTTAATTTAATAAGCTGGATATACAGCATAAACAGGGGTTGGAGGTGGCAGTGTTAATTGTGAGCTGTTAATATGTTCAGTTTCCCACTTGAGAGATAAGTTGAATGAGCAAAGCCAGTCTGAATGCCTTAAACTTCTGGGAAATTTTCTCTCTTTGAAAACAGCATGAGCTTCACATCTTCATCTCGTTGAATATGTGACCAGCAATATGCCAACTTAATTTAAATCATTGTACTGGAAATACAGTTTTAGGATACAGTTAAATCTGAGAGTCCTGTAAAAAAAGGTTCTTTGGAGCCAAAATAAATGTGAGCAAATGAAACGTTTCATTAGAATCCAAGCACTAAAATTTAATACATTCTTCAGAAATTCTATTTAATTTGTCTCATGCAACTGTTAGCTCTATTGACTATCTCTTAAATATTTGATTTGGAAGGGTGCATATCAGAAGGGAGAGTACAGTGAAGACATCAGTGTGAGTGGATGGTGTGTCAGTGCTGTAGGAAGAGAAGCACAGCAGGCTGGACTGCAGTAACACCATCTAATTCCTTACTAAACTGCAAACTTTCATCACATGCTGAACTGCTAGTGTTAAGCATTGATACTATGAATTGATGCAAACTCAACTCCTAAGCTTGATACCTCAAAAAACAACAGGAAAAAAACACATTAAAAAATCCATGTCTCAGCCACCAAGATTCAGCTCCGTGTGAGTGACAGCCCAGATTGTTGTCCCCTTCCCCAGCTACTGCTTCCCATGCTGGAGAACTGAATCTAGATCTAGATCTGAGCATAGGAGAAGCCAAAATCATGCAGAGAGTTCATAGGCCTGATGAGTTTGGTAACAAAACCTTGAGAACTTTGCCTTTTTCTCTCTCTGTGTTTCTTTAGAGGTTTTTTTTTTATATCAAGAACCTTTTAGCATGCATAGAGATTTTCCTTGTACTTTAGTATATCAATAGTTGAAAATATTAAAGTGCTTTGTGATGTGTGTGGGGGGGTTTTCTATTTTTAATTTAAAAAAGAAAACCCAAAGGCAAGGCAAGCTTATTTGGGACACTCAGACCATTCAGTCAGCTTGATGTATGCCTTAGTGTCTGTGCACTTATTCATGTAATTAAATAGTTTGTCTGACATTATTGATTACTTTGAGCTCTGAATGGTGGTGAAACACACTTATTTCACAAGTTAACACTGGAATTTACCTCCATTGGGTTTGACACAGGCATTTTTTTCCTCCTTCTGAAGAATCAGTTCTCCTGACACATTGGGATACTGACAAGCAACGTCAAATCTCATGATAGCATGTAATGACTCTCATTTTCAAACAAGAAAGAGAAATGGGTATTATTGCAAAATGTTGTTAGATTTTTGTATTAAATCTTGCATAGTAACAGTATAATTATAATGTGTCATCTCTGCCTCAGTAATCTGACAACTCAGTTCTTTTTTGGGGGGCAGATGGCCTATAAGATACTGTACTTTTATAATTAGTTTATTCTCTGCAAATTCAGGATGTAATTACTCCCTCATTCATTACTGGTTTCTTTGAAATCTTCCTTTTCAAGAACTAATAAATCCTCCAGCACAAGTGAAGCTTAAATCTCTCTTTGTGCTGTTTTCTATCTTCTCTAAGGAACTCTAGATTTTTAATTCTCAACACTCTGGTTCTTTCACACTCTAGATTACTTTTAAATACATCTTCAGCATTACTCCCTGTGTAACACTTGGCTGCCTTTCTCTTTTACCCCTCATCCATTTAGAGAACAATGAACTTGTTCCTGACTGAGAAATAAGCCATTTTAAGATGTGATTTTATTACATAAACAAGCAGAATATAAAATGCAGAGAGATACAGGTAGAGATGTGTTTACCTGTGTGTGCTACATTCCAGTATATGATGTTTGAGCACTGAGCTTACAGCATCAGTACAGTAGGCATCTGTATAAGTGAAAAACACATGCATTCTTTTTGTTAGCATTTGAATCCCCACTGCAGTGCTTTGTTTTAAATTGTCTTAGGCACTGACATAATCTTCTGATGATAAAATTTCTTTCCAAATTGGGAGCCTCCCGTGTAGTCACAGGTGCTTCAGCACAGCTTAAAACTCCTCTATGAGCTCTGTTCCCTGAGAACTGCCCCTTTGTTGTGGTGCTTATCCTAGTGCTGCTCCTCCAAAGCAGTTTTCATACATAGTCTCAGATTTTCAGTTTGTCCTCTAAATAAATTGACTCTCTTAAAAAGAAAAAGAAAGCAAACCAAACTACAAAGGGATTCTGGCTTTTCCTACCCCATTTTATTTTAGGTAAGATTGTGTTCTGTGCGTTTTCAGAGTAACTCTGTTATCTTAGATGTAAACCATATCATCGAGGCTGAGATTTTCAAAGCAGCTTAAAGGATTTAGAGATATTTTCCATTCAAATTAAGGCTTTTTTCTTTGAAAACTCTTTGGAGGAGAATGTCTCGCTGTTTTTTGTAGTTGTTCTTTAACCAGTGCTTCACTTCAGTTGCTTAGAAATTCTTTGTACTGCCACTTAATGTTTCTCAAAAAAGGAAGAGGAGAAGGAGAATGGGAATGCTGTACTCTACTCTGGCGGTGTGTAGCCTCTCACTATCTGAGCAGTGCTACTTGAAAGTGCTTTAAAATCCTCCCTGCTCCATGCCAAGCTGATTTCAGGTGTTCTACACCTCAGCTCATGGGAGAGTGAAACAAGTTCTCAAGATTTAGAGTGGCAGCATCATCTCCTGCTGACTAGTTTAGTTACTGTCATTTCCAATTGTTCTTCTGCTTCTTTTCAATCCCTTTCCTGCCCAAAATAGGACACTAATTCATGGCACACTGTGCTGTGCTGGGGTCTGTGCTGCATCACACCTGTGGATGTTGCTTTGCCAGGCAGCTGCAGTGGCAGGAGGTGGGAGTTCAGCAAAGGTTCCTCCTCAATGGCCCAAGAAGCTGCAGCCAGAGCTCAGCACTGTGCTCAGTACCAAGAAGCAGTTCAGGGCACAGGAACCCTCTTAAACATCCTGAAGCCAAGGTGGGGGTGTGTATGAATGGTTTGCCTTAGGAGCCAAAGATGTAGCACTCCTTTAGAGCCTTTTCAAACACCTGAGAGGGTGTTTTCTACCCTCTCTCAGTCTCAGGAAAGAAAGGAGGCACTGCTTTTCCACACAAGCCTTGCTTTCTACAATACAAGCTCCAGAAAACATAAATGTAATGGGGAACAGTCTCCTGTGCCACGATTGATGGCTGTGTGGGGAATTTGTTGCAAATGTCAAATTTGTAAGCAATGACTGGGGGAAGCTGCATGCCATTAGAAATTCAGATTTTTTAGGTCAGCCTAGCCTTACTGATATGTCAGTGGCCTGTACAGCTTAGAAATTATGTCTGCAACACTGGCTCAGAGTAACAGTTGAAAGAACATCTACAGAAATCATTTTGGAAAAAACTTGCACACAAATGAACACATTTTATATTTTCTAGAAACTGTTTATGCTGTAAAACTTGAGCCTTGAAGTACCCTACATTAGTTTGGTTTTTTTACTTTTCTCTGATATTTAATGTTAGTTTAAGAATTAACATTTCAATTCTATGTATCTTTTGATGTCAATTTTGTTAAGTCTCCATCTTTTTGTAAAGTTGTGTTATATTTATTAAAAGCAATCACTTTTAAGGAGTGCTGCTGCACTGAGTACCTGAAGGTAGCTGAAAACTTAGTCTAAATTATTTTGTCTGCATTGAGGTTCAAAGGCTGTCTTGTGTGTCTTTATTTCCACAGGACACATCCCAGAAGTAACACAGCTACTGATGATGTTGTGCTGGCAAAAGGACAAGAAAACACCACTAAGAAAGTAAAAACTTGAGTGTAATTATTTTGTAGGTGGATCCAGTGCACAGTAATACATAAGCCAGCTGGAAAGAGTCTGCTGGCTGGAAAGCTGGCCACCAACCAGATTAAAGAGCTACCAAGGGATTATAAAATTTCAAAAGAAATATGTAATTTTTTTTAAAGGAGTAGCCACTTAGCACAAAGCCAGCAGGACTGAGTGCTTCTTCAAGGGCATACAAAAACCTCCACTCATGCATTTCACTTTTTGATATACTGAATCCTCACTGTCATCTATAGTCTTGTGGTTTCCTAGGGCAAGTGCTGTTGTGTAGAAGGAGCACTTCAAGCTTCTCATGCAGACAACCTTTTAGATCCTGTTGAGTCACAGGGTCTCTTCAGGAGCTGCTTTCTTACTCATTGCTTTTTGTCTGCAGGCACCTGGTGAAATGATCAAGCAACATATTTGAGACAGGAAAAATTCTTCTTAATTTTCCTAAATTAAATAAAAGGCTTGATAGTTTAGTTATTCCCACTTATATTTTGCTGGACTCAGTGCCCTGCCTTTAGTAGATATCTGCCCTGCTTGTGACATCCCAGACACTTGCCTTTGCTGACAGCCCAAGACCTTCCCTCCACACAGGGGGTTTTTCCCCACAGGTAAAAGTGACCACCTCTTGTGCAATTCATTATTATGTACCCTTTTGTTTGGTAGCTTTGTGTCTCCCAGTTAGTAGATATCTGCTGGGCTGTAACTGTATCCAGGAGCTTGAAGAAGAAGCTGTACTTTTATTATGAACCCATTATAAACCCCACATTAAGCCATCATTTTTTTTCCACTTTGACGTTTCAGTTTCAGACCATTTCCCCTCAAATTGTAAACATGCAGTTCCATGAGCAGTACAACTAATGAAGCCTGCTTTCCAATAGATTTATAGCTTGGTGGTTGGATTCCCTGGTGTCCAGGATGATGTAAGCTCAAGTTTTTATTGCATTTAGGATCAGGCCATCTGTTTCCATTGAATCATTGAGTTGGAAGGGACCTTCAAAGGCCATCTAGTCCAACCCTCTGCAGGGAGCAGGGTCATCTTGCACTAGATCTTGCTCAGAGCCCCATCAAGCCTGGCCTTGAATGTCTCCAGAGATGGGTCCTCCTCCACCTCTCTGGGCAGCCTGTGCCAGTGCCTTGCCACCTTCATGGTGAAGAACTTCTCACTCTTGCTTAATCTAAAAACAGCCCTATTCTAGTTTAAAACCATTGCCCATCCTCTGTGCCTTCCCCTTGTGTCTGAATGCTGTGTAAATTATGTGTTGTGCTTCCACTGCCCTATTCCCAAGATCTCTGTCTTCAGTGAAGTTTCCTGTACTTGCAGATGAAGTAGACTTGATAGCTGTGCACTACTCAAATAGGGATTGAAACCATTAGTAGCTTCAGAGGATATTTGGAACAGATGAACAAGCACAGTGAAACTAGTAGAAGGTAGAATTAAAATGCAGTTTCTTTCCTATCTCTTTTTTCTTTCCTTAGTTCTGAATTTGTTCCAAACCCCAGATCTTTGCCTCCCATCTGAGGTCTGATGATCTCTTACACACAGTAGCAGTTAAAGGGGACAGAACAAGACACCAATGCAATTGCAGGGGGAAATGTACTGGCCTTGGCCCTTCTTGAAAACCGAATTCAATTATTTATTGATAAAATCCCCTTGACAGTTAATTTGCTTCAGTATTTGGCTTCTTCAGTGCAGTGTAACAGTGTGGGATATTGGAAGGAGAAAGAGATGTAATGGAATACACTTTCTTCTAGTAAACTGTACAAAGGAAGAGGATCCTTTTAATTGCTTTTTTTTCTTTCACTATGATGAAGTTTTCTAAAAAGCTGCCAAGTTATTGTCAGTAGCTGTTTTAAAAGCCTTACAAAGCACAGATAGCCCCTTAAATTCCTTTCAAACTAATTGCATGATTGGAATACTAGCTTTTTGGGACTTTTCTAGTATTTTCAGGAAGGAAAAGCTGAAAATCAAATAAGAATTTGTATTCTCACTTGTTCTCCATGCCTTTAATGGTTACTGCAAGCTGTGATCAACAGTGAGACTGTGGGTTCATGGAAATGTATTTCAACAAATATTACACAAATTGTATTATTAAATTGAATTTGTTCCTTTGTGTTCAAAGTTTAGCAATATTTTTCAGGTCCTTTGCTGTCAAGGACAGAGTGATTTGAAGTGTAACAGGAAATTATGGATAAGCTATCTATAAAGAGAATTTAATTTTAATTGGCGTCTATTAGCACTCAGTCCTGAGCTCACAGAATTCAACAGTCATGTGAGCTTTGCACCCACAGTTTACTCATTGACTCATTCTGAGCAGTCTTATTTATTATTGTTAATGTTCTGTTCCACAGAAATGTTCAATCCTTTACTTATACTTTTATACTTTGCTAAGCTCAAGTGTATTCACCTTACACATTGCTTAGAAAACAGAGTTACTGAATGATCCTGTACAGGCTTTGAGGTCCAAAACTGAGCTGGTAGCTTCTTGACAATAATCAGACTGGTGAGATTCCTGATACTTCCCAGCCCTTTACCTGGATGAGAGAACCTGCAGTTTGCCTTCTTGTCCCTCCCTGTAAAATTCTAGCTGTATAACTTTTAGACCAAATCTTGGAGTAAAATCAATTGAAATTTATCATAGATGTATGAAAGGGATTTAAACTAATCTCTACCCATTTGTTCTACTTGTTCTGACATCCCTAACTATTATAAAATGAAAATTGTTTTGTGATCTTCCCAATGAACTTTTCCATCATATTTAGCTTTTGTAGATGACACAAGCCAAACAATGAGGGTGTTGGTGTATCTGAAAATGCTACCCAAATTGTGATCTTTACTTTGCACAATATTCATATACATATATATATATCTACATACAGTCTTTACTGAAGTACTACGTTATCATTGGTGCAACTACTCCAAAGGGAAGGTCTGCTGTCATCTCTGATTCCTCTAAAAATTAAGTATATGGGCTTTATGTCATTTACTCTATCTGGTCCTTGACCAGACATTAGATCAAAAGCTAGTCTTTACAGTGTTTTCTGGAGTAAGGATTGGTAGGTTATTGAGTATTGTAACCCAGGCACATTTTACTGCCATCCCTTTGTCAACAGACTATTGCAGTGGCTTACAGGAGCTGAAAGTCTGTTTCATGCCCAATGCTGACAAGTTAGTGGGGAAAACAAGCAGGAAAGAGGGGCTAATTCATTGCTGAAGAAGTGGATGAGAGGATATTATGTGCTGCAAGAATGCCTGCCTTGAGTAAACCAGAAAGCATTCCAAAATTATATTCTTTAAAGTACATTTTAGAAGAAGAATTGGAATAATGTGGTCTAAAAAGAGAGTAAAGCCAAGACAGATTGCCAGTTGGGGTGAAAATGATGAGGAAAATTAAAGTAACTACCCTAATGAGCTATAGATTTTACCCCATTGTTATTATTAGCCTCCTTATGAGACTAGTTTTTAAAAACTAGGAAAACCTTTAGCACCTGCATGCCTCTCTGCATTCTCACCATGTGCCGAGGCAAGAAACCATGTCACCTCTAGTCTTAACTTTTTTTGGTATGGGTTTTTCTTTCTTTCTTTCTTTCTTTAAGTTTAGATGGCTGTTTGTTCCCCTGGCCCCACAGCAGCATCAGCTTCCTCTCCGCCAGAGCAAGACAAAAGCTACCACGGAGCAGAGCAGACAGCACATTGAGTGATGGAGCTGCTTCTGAAGAGCTGGACCTCATCCATAATTCACAGTTGCCTTTTCCTCCATGCCTTCATCTGCCAGCCCAAACGAGAAGGCACAACTACCCTGCATCTCCAGGAGCAAGCAGTGGTTGGTGAGGTTGGCCAATTATTTGCACTGCCCCAAAGGAAACTGGGAAAATCATCTTTGGAAACATGTAGGTTTTGCTTCCTGTCACTAGAAAGGTTACTTTCTTTGGTCTCTGAAGGCTTTGGTGGATCAATTCTTTTGCATGGGGAAGGAGATGAGAAAGATGCCGTCAGGTACACCGTGTATGAGACAGACAGATGGAGACAGTGGTATCTATCTGCTACAGGGAATTGTCAGAGGGGCACAACTCATCACACTGGTTCTTAGAGGGCTTAATTTGCTGCTGGTAAATAATCTATTTTTTATTACTTCACATCCCCAGATTGTCAACACTCTCAGCTTTTTGCTGCAGCTAATTAGACAGGCAAAAGCCTTATAGCCTAAAGAACAAGTCTGAGTTAAGCACCTGCCAAAATATCTGACTTTTTTTTTTAAGAACTGGAATGTCAAAGAGTGAAGGGGCTGCAGATCACACTTAAACGCTTTGAGCGTCAATAAGATGATTAGACCCATGAGGCAAACATTCAGAAATTCTCTTAGACTCACCACTGAGAGAAGGGAAGATAAAACTCTGATAGATAAAAACTACTGTGCAATGGTACCAAAGCTAATTATTCAGCTGAACTCGTGGAGAAATCTTGCAGGGATGTGTTGACATCGTGCTCTGTGTGGCCACTTCTGTGGAGGAAAGCGATATTTAATTGCATATTTGAATGAATCTCTTTGTGTGAAGTGTAGCTTTCTGAAAGGAATTTGTCTGAACCAAAACAAAGAGTGACCTCTTTGCTAGCCAGGCATGGCAGATTTGGCAGGGAGTTGGGCTTTTTGTTCTTTCTTGTGGTGGTTTTTTGTTCCCTTTCCCCATCCCTTATTGAAAAACCCTGTTTTCAAGCAATGAATATAGGAATTTTTGCAAGGACAAAAGGTACCATGTGATGCCCTTGTCTTAGGTCTGCCATGATTAAGGTCTGCATGCAGGTAGCAGCAGAGATCTCCCTGCAGTCCCTGTGTCCCCTCACAGGACAGACATCCCTGTGTCACCATGTCCCATTCTCTCAGTGTGCCTGTCCAAGACTGGCTTCTGCACAGGGCAGTGACTGCAGCCTCCAATGTCAGCAGCACCTTGTGGCTTTCCCCACTGAAAGAACAATTTGTTTCTCAAGAGCAGGAGAAGCTATGGCTCATATATAAAACTGATGACTTATACAATATTCCTGCATGTGGAGGAAGAGATGTTGGCAGACATACTGAGATTTGAAATGGCTGCCTTCTTCTACAGGCCTGAATGGTGACTTGGCTTAGTGGGATTGTCACTATTTAAATCAAGTGGTACAATCAAGCCTCAACATTCCATGGTTACAAGCCCTAGCCCCTATTTGTGCCTTTGGAAGTCATCCTAGAATTTGCTGAAGTGTGTATTTCTCATCAGGAGCCCCACTCTCTCAGTTGAAGTGAATAACCTGCATTTTCAATACATTAACTTTTAATGCAATAACTTTTTGAACTTTCATGTTTCTGATATTGCAGAGGTGGAGATGGAATGGAGTTGAAACGAGGGAAGTGGAGATGTATTATCTGCCCACACGGAAATACAAGTGTTCACCAGGTAATGCCATATATTGTTTGCTGGGAAAAAATAAAATCTAAAAGTGAAAATAGCAAGGGTAAAAAACTGACAGACTGTGTGGCTTCTTTTCCTGGTTGAATACAAGGTGATAAACTTCTTTTGGTTCCATTTATAGGTGTAGCCTTGTTCTATATTGATTTACTGTTCTTAAAAAAAAAAAAAACCTCCAAATAATTTAGAGATACAAGGGAACCCACTCCACTCTGTCGATGCCTTTCTGAGTAATAAGGTTTAAGGTAGCTCTTTCTTATTGTCTGCAGCACCAAAGGTGTTCTCTCTGCCATATAACTTCAATGATTTGTATCTACAGAGATTTGGTATATTCTAAAACCAGCAAAACCTTGAGAATTTTTCTCTTGTATGAAATGAGTTTGCTTCAATCTCTTGCTCCAATGCAAGAGCATCTTATTGTTCACCAAAGAATTGTTTATGCAGAGTTTAAGATTATATCATCCAAACTATGCACAGGGAAGGATTTTTTTACCATATGTGTGCAAATTATGTTTTATAGTGACCTTATTTTTCTGCCACTGTTTTTTCACACAGTATATAATTTGGACACTACTAGGTGATTATCCACAATCAGCTCAGCACACACAGGTAACTCTGCATGGTCACAATTAAAAGTCAAAACACCCAAGTTTTTCTTTTTCCTAAGGTTAGGGTGGAATCACATTTAGTGCTTTTAGTTATTGTGGTTTACCCGAATTTTCAAGATTCTTAGTCCTCTATTTCCTGCCTTTCTATTGCAAGGAAATGAGTTCATTCTTGTCACTGTTGCTTTCTGTTTGAGATTCTGCATTTTCTCCTCTAGGCAGAAATGTACTGAGAGTTTGTGGGACTGACTTTGGCTTTCTGTACAACCCATGCCATGCTGTGGTGCCTCCCCAGAGCAGCCCATGTTCCAGCAGAGGTGTTGCTGGTTGTTTGGATAAAGAGCTCAGCTGTGGGGCTGTGTTTGGGTTACATGCAGGGAGCCAAACCAAACACTCACACCGTGGGCTCTGATGCACTTCCACCTCTCCTGGCAGTCAGGTTCAACCATCTCAGAAATCCCAGCTTTGGCAGGGAAATCACTCTGTTCTCTGGTTCCCCTCACCTGGAAATGCTTTCCTTCTCTGCCAAGACTTGAGAGAAAGGTGTCCTTAATCCACTGCTCCTGTTTACAGGAGCAAAGCTAGCTTTACTTTGGTTGAATTTAAATAAAGGAATTTTGCACGTCCCTGATGAATTTTTTTCCACCTGTATTTTTATCCATAATAGCCTGTCTCTGGACTAGCAGTGACTTGATCAATTGTTTGGGGGTTGTTTGTTTTCAAGGCAATGCGTGGGTGATTCTCCATTCTCTCCCGTGGCAGAGCATGTTGTTATCAATATGTTACTTTCTTTTCACTGGGAACATAGCTTTCAGAAGACATGTAAAATAAATGGGGTCTGTTTTAATTCAAGTGATGGAAACGTGCCTGGTAAGTCAACTTTGAAAGCATCTTCCCCTTTGGGACTGATCGGCACAAGACCTGCACTTGCAAGGTCTGGGATTTTTTTCTGTTTCTAATTAAGAGGAGTTAGTCTTTCAAAGTACCTGCAGCAAGAAAAAGCCGAGAGGCTGGAATGAGGGCTCTCTGTGGTCTCAAAAGAAATGCATTTGCTTTTCAAGGGGAATAGTGAGATTAGAAAGAGGCCTGACTTGGGCTGTCAGTACTCTACAGCTAAAGTCATGCTGCAATGGCTGCGCACTGATGGAGCCAGCAAAGCAGCTCACAGGAAGGTCTGAGAGCAGGGTGTTTCCTCTCCTCTGAGTTTTGCAGATTTGATGCTGATGAGAACTACCCAAATGACAGAGCAGATAGAAGTAAGAGCTCAGCCCAACACACTTTCAGGGCTGCTGGTACTACCTCCAGAGAACAGTGAAAACACAAATGCAGGGATGGAAAAGCAGATTAGGTTATACCCTCAAGTCCCAGACATAAAGTGTCAAAAAGTTGTGTCCCACCACCCAGTGTGCATGTGACCTGTGGCCACACTCTCCATACCTCCTTTTCCCTTCCCTCTTTTAGTTTATTTCCTTTATCTAGACCTAGAGACAAAGACTCAGTTTGAACCTTTCCCACTGTAGAGGGGTTTCTGTCTCATTTAGTGACTTCAGGCAGTGCTGGAGTTCAATGAGGAGGAGCAGGGACTCGGCTGGAAATGCCAGTGTGCCTGCCAAACTGTCACCCGAGGTGCTTTCAGATGAGGATGTCTGCAGAAATTACACTGAGGCTTGGCATCACCAGGCAAAGCTCTCTTACATCTATTGCTGACTAATACAGACAGCATAGTCTGTCACCCCATTAAGAAGCAGCAGCTGTACTGAGAAAAATATAAGTGGAATTCTTTAGGAGCAACGTTTATTACCAAAAAAGAAACATCTCAAATAAAGAGTCATTCCCTTGCTGCAAAGTTAACTAATTTTTCTCCTATTTCTCCATCTATTTCACTAAAATGTTGCTTCTCCTGCCAGCAGGGACTGATGCCATTGCCATTGAAGGTACTTAGGTGAGCAGCACAGCATGATCTCTCTGGTAGCTCTGTCTGCATCCTTGGTGCCTACAGGGCTGTCCTAGATATGGAATACCTGGCACTTGGTTCTGTTTGCCACCACTGCCCACACACCAAGGAGCAGTGATGAGCAGGACTGATGCTCCCCAGGTCCATCAGCTCAAGGCCTATGGCTCCAGCTGTGCAAGGAACTGAAGTCACTCCTGAGCATGGCTGAGCTCCTGCTGGTGTCGTACTGCTGAAACTCACTTCACCTTGGAAAAGGAAATTTGGAAAAAATGCCCTTGTTCACCTCTGTGGTTAGTGTCTTGAAGAACATTTTAGTGGGGAGATTGTTGTTTTCTGTGCAAGGAGAAGGGGTTCCCCTCAGCCCATCCACAAGCTCAGCTGGATATCTCAGTGTCAAGCTGTGCTCCTTCTGGCACACTGTGTTACTGATAATAGAAAAGACTTTTCTAAACAAGAGAAATCACAAAGCTTTAGCATTTTCACCATGAAAATGGTGAAGGATCTTCATCTCAATTGTTCTTGCAGACCTAAATAATCCTTGCTTGTGTGGCAACCCACCTCAGTGCACTCACAGCTGGGAAAAAAAATGAACATGAGCCTTCCTTACAGTTAGAATTTCAAAGGTATTATCTCATCCAGATTTTTCACAGCAAAAATCATCTCTTCAAAGATCATCCTACAGACATCTAGCTTCTTCCTCTGCAGCTTTTCCCTGGTAGTCTGTATTTTACTGCTTTGGTTTGTATTTCCTTTTTTCTTTCTCCTTTATCCTTTTGTTCTTAGTTTCTGTATTCCCAAATTTTCTCCAAGGAACCATCAGGGCAAAAAATACATCTGTCTTTCCTCTTAGCTCTTACAGCTGAGAAATCTTATAATAATGAAACTGCTGGCTCCTGCTCTGGTTTTTGGAGGGTTACTCTGTGTCTGAGACCATGACAGGAGATGCCCAGTCCTCTGCCTGCTCTCTCTTACCAGGCACTGCAGTTGAAACTGAGGTTATTGTCAGATAAATCAGAGAAATCTTGCTGGTTTGGGGGAGGGAGAGCCTTGCTTGTTTGTTTGTTTGGGGGATGTTTGAAGTTTGTTTGAACACGGTGACTGGCAAGAACAGGATTACTGAAGATCAAATAAAACCTTGAGGGGCTTGAAGATTTTTTTTTCTTTATTCTTAAGAATATATTAGCCTTTGGTTCACAAATAAATCACAAATTCCAGAAAATCTGAATCTCCTCCTTGAGCCTCTAACAGGGTATAAATAAACAGATGCTCTTTTGCAGCATGTTTGGGGAGTTAGAGATGTTTTCAGTTTGCTGACCCCGGTGTCTGTGTTTGATGCTGTATTTACCTTAGCATGTCCTGAAGTGTGTCTCATTATTTTGGGAAATGTCAGTGCTTTTGAAAAATTAAACATCTCACTCACATTGCCTATTTTAATTTCAGTAATATTCCACCCAAGGGATGTAAAGCTGCACCACAGCTTTGTGCCCAGTGACTTTCAGGTATTTGCTTGCTGCAAGGCAGGACAAAACATTTCTTGAAATTTTTGACTGGCTTGTAGAGTCCAGTGTTGCTGATTGTTTTTATTTGTACAGAGAATAAATAAAGGCATCCCCCTCTAGTTTATATTTATATTTGGAATTGAGTTTCCAAATCTTGCTTTGCTTGTGCATTGCCATCAGCTCTACTGGCAGTGGTACCAATGCACTGACCAAAGGGAATACTCAGCTCTCCAGATATCATTCTTATTCTCAGGAACTAATCATTTTAGTGGCCTAAAGAAGCCAAACTACTCCAAAGCACTGCAAAACAAGGCTTTGGAAACATTTCAAGTCATTTTTAGCTGGACTCTGAAAAACTTCTTACCACTTCTGACAAGCCCTGGAAATTTCAGTCTGCTACAGAAAACACTTCCTAGTTTCTACACAGGACTCAATTCAATGTGTGTGTGTTTTTCTTCCATTAGAAATTTCTGAGGCTATTGACAGTCTTCTACTCAGTCTGTGAAAGGTTAGAAAACCTAAAAGAAAAAAATAACTAAATTCCTGCATGTTTTCTTGAGAACAGATGCAAGAAACCTGTTGGAGCATTCTCACTAATAGTCCTAATAACTTCTGAACTCTGCTTTGAAATGGGCTTAATAATCCACTCATCTTCTCCTGCCTCATGTATTTTATGACAGATAAAAACCTTTGTGTAATTTATTAGCAGTTTCTTTTAAAAAGCTATTGAAGAGACATCAACAAATACCAAGTAGGACTTTGCCATTTCTTTTGCTGATGGAACAGATCATCTTTCTTCTGGAGTGCCCAGGGAGTTTGGATCCACACTGAACTGATGAAAGTAGTCTGTGGCACAGCTCTCAGACATTCATCATACTCTTTCAAACAGACCTCTGATTCCCCCTCTTAAGTCACTTTGGTTAAATTTGTCTTTCAGAATAAATTTTAAACCCAAATAGTAATTTTTCTAGTTGATGAAACAGCCTATCTATTTTTTTTTCCCGATGCATCCCCAAAGTTTAGAAGGAGAGAGGGAAACAAATAAGTGAAAGGTACCATTTTGGCACTAAACTATTTTCAGTGCTGAAGAGAAAAGACTTATTTAATAGATCATCTGTGTTAGGAAAAGAAATTCACGTTAAGGCATTTACAGGATTGCAGCTTTAAACTGGACATGCCTTGTTTGTTTTTATCTGTAGGCCCTCAACAGTGATGCTTGTGGTTCTGGAAAACAGGAGTGAAGAGACTCTGCCTGATAATGCCAGGAGTTCCTTTTGGAGGTGGTGAGTTAGAAATATGAACCCCCACTCACGGTCCCCAGTGCACATGTATTTGCTTTTCTGTAGGATAGACAAGGGTTTATGTACAGCTTTTGGTACTGTTAGGATAAAAATAGGGTGATCATTAAAGAGGGGGCTTCTTTAACTCAAATTGTCAGTACTACTTACAAAACATCACACAAGCTGGCAGTACTCATGGCTTTGTCATTCCTTGTGATTCTTTCTTCTGGCTTGCAACTGCTTAACATCAGATATAGTCTTGATATATTCTGAAACTCTTGATTTTAAACATAGGAAGAAAGTTCTCCAAATCTTGAAAGCAGAATCCCAGTTAGCATGACTGTTATTTGCAAGCCAGTGAGCAAAGCTTGCTGTGCTGCCCAGCCCCAGCAAAGCTCCAGCAGCCACCACATCCCAGCTGTGCCGAGAAAGAAATGAGCTTCTTTAGAATTCAGTCTGGAAATCATCTGAGGACAAGAAGGGGTGAATTTGCTTCACTTTATGCATGTTACCTGCAGTCAGTCTGTCTCTGAGGAGCTATAACTCATGGCTAAGTGTTTGCAGTATTGTAATACAAACACGGGGCGCAGCTGTAGCAGCACGGTGGCCTTTCCCGCATAGTGTGGCCCCCTGCAGCAGGGCAGATGTGGATGCTGTGCTGTGCTGCACTGCATGGAGCCAAGAGGGCTGATGAGGCAGAGATCAGGCTTAGCTGGGGCTGGGGCTGCCCAGCGAGCCGCCCCCCCACCATCACACTTTTTCAGGAAGGCAAGGAGCATCCTAAAGGTGGGAGAGCCCAGCAGCAGGAACATCCCATGGAGAGCAGGCTGTGAGCAGGTGTGGAGGTGGAGGGACATAGTATTGATGGTACCTTATCTTCTTGGCAGTGCACCAGTGCAATAGGAGTTCTTCGCTGGAGTTTCACTGAATGGATCATTGCTGCTTACTTTTTGCCAAGTTTCTAGTTTGAAGGCTTGTGATGTTTGAGCTTCAGGGCATTTAGTGATTTCTTAACTCTACCAAGTCCTTTCCCTATGAAGAAGACCAAGGAGAAGTGATACTTCTATGGGCTAGCAAATGGCAAACTTGAAAGCTGCTAGGATAATCCTCCCTGCCAAGAAAAGCTCATGATGTTTGACTTTGGAGTGTTTCTACCCCTCAGCTTTTTCTTCTCTCACTCTTTTGGGGCATCTTTAGAAGGACAATGAACATAAAGATTCAGAAGGAATGAGTAATTTGTTATAGGTGACTGAAATATGTGAGGAATATTAGGTGTACTTAGTAGACAAAGGTCAGAATTAACATTTAGGTATCTAAACACATACATGTAGAGGAAATGGTGTGTTAAACCTCGGCCTTTATTAGCAATGATCACAAAATTCAAATAAAACATCATCATATTAGAAAATAGCTTTTTCTCACCAATTTGTTGCATGTTGGCAGTTCTGGTATCACCATTTATTTCAGGTAATCTTCAGAGAGAGCCCTGTTTCTGAAAATGCTATTTTTAGATAAGATTCCAAACCCAAGTGCTTTATTATGTCTGAAGCTTTTTATTTTTACTCTCTGTGCAGACCCTAAATCCCTGAAACATTTGTAATTCATTTAGAATTAATTAATCTTGTCTCCCTCCACACTGTTATTTTCTCAAAAGCTGTATTTCCTTTTTTTTTTTTCTTCCTCTCCCACAAAATGAACATAGACTATATAAGAGGGAGGCACTGTGGATGGCAGAAAGCACTCAGAGAGTCATTGTGGTGTGAGGATCTGTGTGTCCAGGGTAGCCTTTCAGTGTGCTGACCCTAATCCTACAAATCCCCTAAAAATCCACCCAAACTTTTCTGCCTAATTTCCATCAAAGATTGGGATTCTCAAGTCTGGTTTCTTGGGTTTATTTATTTTGTTCCAGTTCAGATTTTCAGCACATCACAAACACATTTACAAATACCTTGAATTATGCCTTTCCCATGGGATGAAGAATCTTTGGTCTAAACCCTTTGTATTTTCTTTTCTTATATCTTATTCTGGTGCTATTTCTCCACAAATGGAGGGGAGCTGTAAAAGCTAATTTAACACAGCACCATGATCCAGTCGATGGATGCTGGGGAGAGGAAGGCAGGGGTTGCAGTGCTAGGGGGTTTGGTAGTTGAGGGGCTGCAACACAATGAGGCTTCTATTTTCCTCTGCAATAAACCATAAAGCCCACGATGTATAAAACTCGCCAGGAATGAATTACCTAATAATTATGTAGAAGTGATCTGTGATTTGTAGGCGCCACCATCTGGCCATAACGCCTGTTTGCAACTGGAATAAATGAAATTTCAGATGAGATCAGAAACTTTTTCCTGTCTAGCAACACCTGAAAGTTGCACCTAATATTAGAAACAGCATTTTTCTCTAAATAAGTGTATGTTCATATATTACCCCCCCATCACAAACAGTCTATGAACGTTAAGGGATCATAAATGCTAGATAGTAAAGATTAATTAACCCTTTTTTAGTATGATTTCATTATGTCCTAGATATTGGGACTAAATCCATTGAATCAAGTTGAAATTTCTGGCTCCAGGCAGTTGGAAGTCATGGCCATGAGACCTCCCATATTTGGCCTTTCAGGGTATTGTGCTCACTGGGTTTTTTTCACCTGTATCTATTGCAGAATGAAATAGGCTTAAGGGAAAACCCAGACCATCACTGCATGCTCTGGAGAGTTTCAGTCACTTATCTGAAAGGGAAGGGAAGATCATCTTTTTGTGGTGACAAATGGGTGGACTTGCAGGACTTCAGGCACAGCAGTCAGGGCAGGTTTCAGCAATCTCCTTCTGAGATAAAATCTTTCTGAGATGAAAGGCTCTTCCACAAGGATCTGGAAAGACTGGATTTGTTTTGCATTTCCTTTTTTAAACTGTCCAGTGATTCTGTGGGGATTCCCTCCAGCAGAAGAGCGCTGGGGGTCTGCTGTTTCACTCTGGTTTCAACAGTTGGGACAAAAAACAAGTCAAGAGGCAGTTTGAACCCAAAGGTAAAATCCTGGCACTTTTGAAGTAGAGAGGACCTCCTAATGCCTCTGTTCTAGATATATTACCCCTGTAGACTAATCCAGATGAATAAAATATCTAATGAAATATAAAACATTGGCTTTTTAAATGAGAACCACTCTGAAAGCAGCAGAATGTGTAGGCTGGGACACAGCAGATCAAAGGCACATGGTGTTGCTGTTCCTTCCCTCCTGCTTTCTTTTCTAAAATTCCTATTGGTCCCATGAGGAGCAGGAGAATAAACCTGTTGTCAGTTTTATTGCAGAGCTGGCTGCCTAAACTGATGTCTCACTGCAACATGGTTATAAAAAGGAAAAAAATAAAAACTGCCAAAAGCCTTGCTGATGTAAATGATATTCCTGTTGGAAGACTCTCCAGGAAAGGGCCTCTAAAACAGGAGAAGCCTAATACATACAGCAGTATTTTCAAAACACTGACTTAAAAATTTAAAGCCCTATCTCTTTTTTTTCATTGCTGTAAGCTGTAAGGAGAGCTGCCAGTGTTCTCCTCAGGAAAGGATGGCAAGAACAGACCAATGTGCAGCAAAACATAGTGGTCTGGTGGTGATGTTAATTTAAAATCAGCCTGTGAGACAAATAATTTTCCATATTTTGAAAAACAGCCTAATCTAAAATTATCACTCACATGCTCTCTATAGCTTCAGGGGACTACCATCACTGATGCCTCTGATTTTTAGCATCCAACCTACGATGCTCTTTCTTTTTTTCTTACACTGAAGGAGGTGTTTTGATTATACAATTGCTTGTGTGGTTCTGATGATTCAGGCTGTTGATATGGGTTGTCCCAGGGTCTGGCATGGTTGCTCAGTTGTGGGCTGTGTGTGTTCTCTTTCCAGTAAGCACAACTTTTCTTCCCAACATCAACTTTGTCATGTTGTATTTGAAAATGTCAATAGACTTGGAGATTTCATTAATACCTTAACATTGTCTCAGGTCTGCATGATTAGCCTGCAAACCTCAAGAGAGTATTTTTCCTTGTGGTGCTGCTTATATTTCTTGTTTAGAACCAGGCAGAGAGCACTATGAGTACAAAACTCACTGAAGTCATGGATGTTAACATTAAAAATAACCAGTGAATGGCTCTGATTCCTAAATTCCCAGAGCTGAGTTTGGTTTTCTTTGGGACCAGCATACTGAACTGTTCCTTTGTTGCATTTGTTCCAATTGGCCTTTCACTGCTGAGACACCAGGCTTCCCAGAAGACAATTCAAGGCATGATTCCTGCCCTCTCACAGCCCTTACTGCTCCCTCTGAGCCAGAAGTACTGCTCTCTGCAGTACCAGCTCTTGCCTGTTCTTCATTCCAGTGCTTCCTTTGAAAGGGAATTAATTACTGATTTTCACTGGTCTCTGCTTGAAATTTCAGAGGAAAAAAAAATGTGTGAGGATCCATTTGACCTCTCTTCTGAAAAGTAGTGATGTGAAATGAATATTTGTTGCACTATTGATCTGTGCTTGTTCTTAAATACACTGCAGCCTTAATAAATGCCTTTGGTCCATCCCTCAGCTGGTGTAAATTACCACGGCTCAATGAAGCCAAAGCAGATTTACATCAGCAGAAGACACAGTCCTTGGCATGTTGTAGCTGCCTACTTTTTGGGAAGGTGCTGGTTGCTGTGCGTGCTGTGGATTTGTGTGTACAGCACCTGCAGTCAGACTGCTCCCATCACCTAGTAATTCTGGGTAAAGAAGGGCCAGCACCCCTGCTTTTTGTGCTGTCCTCTTTTTTTTTGTGTCCCTTTGAGCAGCTAATGTGAAATAGTAAAGCCAGGGTGAGTTTAGGGGAGGTTGCACACCCCACAGTCCCCCTGGCAGCCCTGTCCAAGCTTCCTGTGTGCCTCCTACTTCTCCTCACCCATCAGCCCATCTCCAAAGTTACTCAGTGTGCAAGCGCTCTCACTTTTATAGGCATTTTATGACTCTTATGTTTGGAACATATAATTTTAATGGGTGGAAACCAAATTAACTCTAAACCCCACTTGACCAGTGCTGCTTGTGGAGGCAGTGAAAATTCTGTTTGCTGCATTCCTGCCTCTCCAAACCATGCTGACCTCTTGGCCTCCAATGCTCACTGTGTGCAATGGGAGTACAGAAATTAGTGCCGTTTAATTATGCTTATAATACAATATGCTGTTTCACAACAGCTTGAATTTTCATAAAGTGAGGAACTTAACTAAAAAGCTGTAATAATCACCCCACTGCACCAGTGCATGTGCACGCCAATAGACTGAGGACTTCTCCCTGTTTGCAAGCTTCTAATTGTGAGCACTTGCAATATTAGATGGATTGTGCTGGATTATAGACATCCTGAAAAGGACACAAATGCAGACAGACTTGGAATTTTAAGAAACCTTTATCCATTTGAGCTAGCCTAGTGGGAGGTGTCCTTGCCCATGGCAGGGGAGTTGGAACTAGATGATCTTTAAGGTTCCTTCCAACCCAAAACATTGTATGATTCTATTCTGTTCTAGTTAAATAACTAGATAAAACCAATTTAAATTATTTCTTCAGATTTTACCATCCTCTCAGAAGCAGGTAAGGAACACGATTTCCATTTCTCATTTCCAGCTGGGTTGGAAAGAACTGAGCCAAGCACTCAGGGCTTGGTGCTAATGTTACACCTGCTCAGTGGGACAGCTGTAAAGGCAAGTCTGGGTTTATGGCCTTCCCAAAACTTAAGGACTCCTTTTAATTAATCCTTGAGGCCTTGTTCCCTCTTCATTCTTCTTAGGAGTATCTGTCTCAAAAGTTTCCATGCCTGTTATGTGAATCAAGTTTTGGGTCTTCACTCTTGCATACAAACATCCCCCAGGATCCCCACTAGGACCAGGTAGGGACAGTTCCAAGAGGAAGGGCTTCAGGGGAAAATTAAATGCTTGATCTGGAAAGCATACAGAGAGAATGAGACTGGGATTCCATGGCATTTTTTTACAGGATTGCTTTTTTGGCTCCCACTGTGCTTTAGTTAGCACAGACAGGAATATGTGCTGACACTGCAGAGCTGAAGTTTGAATCTTTTCCAAACTTCTTTACTGACCAGGAGCCTTAAAGGTTTTTGAGAACTACAAAGGAACATCTGGGTAACAGAATTGATTGAACAGAAGTCTGCTAGAGCCTCTCTAGGGCTACCTGCACCCTGCTCGGTTTCCTGTTATAGATTATTTTAGAGAGGGGGTTTTGGCATCCATCTGATACTGTCAGATCTTCCAGCAAAGAGCATCTCTTCTGATCTTTTTCATTGTGTTTGTTACAGTTATTTTTCTGTGCACTCCCATCATTCACAGGTTAGGATTCTAACTGCATTGGAGTACAGATTCTGTGGTGTCTTTTACCTGAAATATTCTTTTATGTCATATACCTGTGACTCTGCTACTAGCCCCATAAAGAGTTGTTCTTACCTTAGTCTCCTCCACCCCACTGTGCAGCAACAGGAACCAGCACAACTTGAACATCTTCATTTGTAAACTTGCAACTAGTGTTCTTGTTATCATTTCTGGCTTTTTCTGCCAGCTGATATTAGAAATAACTTTCATCTTTTTAGAAATCATTACAGGTATCTTGAAATGTACTGTATCTGTGATTAAATTTCTCTCCTGGTGCTTAAGGGAAAGGTCTACTGCTGATATCCTGCCTGTTGTCTTTGCAGCATTTTCAGGCTATCAGTTGAAGTTGGTGCTATATTTTTTGGTGTCCCCTTTAATCACTTGGTTCAGCTTTGCAAAATGTTGTCTTATTCAACCATTCTCTTAAATTATTTTCTTTATGGTATGTCTCTAATAAAGAAATCTGAATGTATTTCATTACAAGGAGTTTTAACTTTTGATTATTTACCTTTGTACCTCCTGTTTTCTAGGCCCTATACCGAATCCTTCACTGACATGTCCAGAAACCTGACTCTGGTTTTGCACACATTGGTTCAGACCAAAATTTGCTGCTAAACAAAGCTGCATGTTGCCACCATGGGAGCAGGTAAGGTCTGTAAGAGGAAGACTGAGCATTTTGTTACAAGCTGCTGTACTAAGGAAGAACTTCATTACTACTTTGGTGTCATAAACCACAAAGCAAAGACATTTGCAATGCAGCATATGTAGAAACAAGTGGCTGCTTCTAGAGACTCCACTTAAGTCCCAGGTTTGAAATACATTAAGTTCTAGAATGGACAAGACTACCCTTCATCCTTTTGTTCTTAATAAAGAGAATTCCTTGCAGCATTAGGTCTTTTATGCCTCACTGGAAAACAAGGGTTTCTCTGTTCTGCATATGTAATTAAAGTTCTCTTCCTGTGCAAAAAGCATTTGTGTGATGCCAGGTGCATGGGGTGAAGAAGTCTTGCCACCTCACCTCATAAAGTAAATATAGTTAATGACATTTCACAGGGGAGGAGGAAAGCAAGAGCACAATCTACCGAAAAGGAAAGATATGTGTAAGTGGTTAAGTCAACATATGAAGCCTGGAAAGACCTTTCTTTTTTCTTTTTCTTTTTTTTTTTTCATAAAACTGAACTTAGCTGAAAGCATTTCAAGATAATAGATAAAACAAGATGGCACAGCTGTCAAGACCAGATTCTCTGCTGATTTGTAGGATTGTGCTTCATAGGAATGACCTTTGGATGGGATGTGGGAAGAATGAAGAAGGGAGACCCCACCATTTCTCTGAAGTACCTCTTTCCCACGAGGTTTCTTTCTGAAACCTTGCACCATGATCTGTATTTATGTGAATGAGTGAGGAGTAGCTGGTTCCACTTGAGCATTTTACAGATTAATCGCTGGGGCTGTGACAGATCTAATCACAAATGGAAATGTAAAGGTCATAACTTTGGCTATCTGTAGGGTAATGCTGGAGTCTAGATGATTCAATGAAGTCTTTGAGAGCTGAGATGTGGAAAAAAAAGCAGTAATGCTGATAGCCTAAGCCTAGATATGAAGTAGAGAAAATCTGTTAAGAGTTTGTAGTGTCTCTGATACAAAATCTAGCACTCTGGATTAATTTAAATTATCACACAGTAAGCTAAAGGAGAACATGTTGTTTTTGATGGTCCTTGGGTGTGGAGAAAAACTCATCATGAGTCAATTCAAGACAGACTAGGTGTTTAGTATTTAAAGTTTGGAGCCTTGGGGGACATAGTTAGGAGAGGTAAATAGTGAAGTTCATCAAGAGGTACAAGAGAAGTTTCTCAATGATGTAGCTGATGCCTAGTTATCCTAATCTGAAACTTCCCAGAGTGCACACAGCACCACTTAGGCCTGAGTGCACTGATGCCTTGCTGACCCTGCTTTGAGTGGAAGGTTGGATGAGATGACCTCTTGTGATCCCTTCCAACCTGAATTATTTTATGACTCTATCTGCTTTATTTTTTTCACAGCTTACAGGAGCTGTCAGCATTCCTCACAAGTCACATAATGGAAACTGGAGACTTTTAAGGATGGGAAGGAACAATTAACATGAACAAAATTATGCTGTACATACAAAAAATCCTGGTTAGAAGTAATGTGAAAGCAGAGATGGAAAAAAAAACCCCAAACAGCATGCCCTCAATAACAATAAAAAAACAAAGAACAAACAAACAAAATCCCAAATGCATAAAAATGTAAGAGAGCGAATGAAGAGAGAAAGGAAGGAGCAATTTGGTGGCCACAAAGCTCAGACACAGAGGCTGTGTCTGGATATTCATGTTATAGTTAGTGAATAATGTTTGATAGCACTTGAAAGGGGAAGAGGTTTTTGAATGGGTCCAAGGAACTCCCAGAGCTTTTTGAAGCCAGAGGCAGAGATAATGAGTCTCTGTGTGTGTTCATTGTTAAGCTGTTTTAGTTGCAAGATAAATCAAATCTAGAAAAACAACCTTTGAATCCCTGGAGTTAATGTTGCAGCTGAAATAATTTCTCCATTCATTCAGATGTGCGGTGGTCACTGAGTCTTTGAGGGGATGGAAGACAAGACTGAAATGGTAGTGAAGAGCATCAGACAGGATATTTGTATGGCTGTGCAGTGACTGATAAAGCCAATCTCATGCAAAGGGGTGTTGAAGTGTTTTTAACAATGCCTTGTGGGAATGAAGAGATTGCCTGCTCTTCCAGAGCACCAGGCTGCTCTTTTCTGAAGTCCCTGAGGTATTTCTGGTGGTCCTGAACCAGGTTTCTCAGAGGTTTCCATATCCTCACTTGCTGGACCACAAGGAGGATAGCTCTTAGCTGATGGAGATGGGGGTGAGGCCATGACTGAGGAGCTTGTTCCTGGCACAGCTGGTCCCTCGATTTGCCTGCTTAATAAATTAGAAGAGCCACACAGCACTATTTGTTGTCTGTGCCCCACGGCAATGCAGAGAGTCCAGCTCCCTGCACAACTGTGCAGTCCTGTTCCCACAGGGGATGTCTGCCCCAGCTGCGAACTTCTGTGGGTGGCCACTTTGTGCTGTTCTTTGGTGTGGTTTGGAAGCCAGGCTGGTCTGGGACTCCTTTCCTAGCAGCTCCACAAGCCCCTGGCATTGGCTGCTGAGCACCTAAAGCTGAAAAGGATCCATTTTCTGCAAATAAGCAGGATTTTTTCAAGATGTAAATCTGTGCAAGTGTTTGAGGAGGGTCAGGTCTATGTGGGCAACTCTTTGTGCAGCTCTGGAAGAGGGTTTGGAGGGTCAAGTGTGTGTTGCAGCGAGCTTAGTCTCTGTCTCAGGATGTAGAGGTCTTTGCACTTGCACAAATGATGGAATGGGCATGTTTCTGTTCATCTACAAATCCAAATTTCTCATTAAAATTGGTCATTAGTGAAATTAGTGAAAGTATCTATTAATATATGCATTATCATTTGCAAATCTGCTGCAGGCCTACCAGTTCCAAAATCAATTTAAATGGCCATTTCTATGGCTTTGGGTATGTAATACACATGGCTGAGTTAATTCACACCAAGCATTAAAACCCCTTCCAGTATTTGCTCTTTTTAACAAGTGTTAGCAATGCATAGAAGACCTTTTTTTTTTTTTTTAATTTCAAGTTTATGGGCTAATTTTGGCTTATTCCAATTTTATATTTAAAACTATTTCCTTCTTTAACGTGTTTTGGAGGATAATCTGTTATTGAGAACACTAATGACCTCGGATATTAAGTTCTAACTTTTATTTCCCTGCGGCTGCTTGCTGTATCAGAATGGAAGAGGCACAGGGCAATGTTGGCAGCTCTTATGCCTTTTTCCTTCAAATGGACTGATACCTAATGTATTTTCCTTTAGATTGTTTTGTTTTTCAGCGTTCTTCTGAAAATTGCATTCCTGTCTCATCCCATGAATCATAAATTACGTCTTCTGTGTGGGTTTTTAGTATTTGTTTCCATTTCCTGCGACTCCCACATATAAACGGATTTTGATGCATATTGTGCTAATATTGTGATTGCTGCTGGCTGTGCTGTCTCTGTATCAGGTAACCTTATTGATCTTTATTTCACCCCAACTACCAGCAGTTTTGCTGTGCCTGACCTAATTCCAACCGCTGAACATGCTCTAAAATATTGATATGAGCAGAGAGGTTATTTTTTTTTAACCATAAAAATAAGTCTAGCATTATCCTAGGAAGATTCAGATTCTGGTAGTTTCATCTAAGTGCCTGAGCAGTGCAGAAGAATGGAGAAATTATATTCACTCCAGTGGAGGTCCCTGGTCTTGAGGGACTCAATAATTTTGGAGCACATAAGCATACACGTGTATGCACACACAAACATGGGTGTCTTTAGGACAATCCTAGATGCACATAGATAAATACAGTATCCTGAAGGCCGAGTAATCATTTAGTTTAAGTTTGTCCTATTTTTTTTTTCAGTGAAGGTGCAGAACCTTGCTATAAAAGTCAAACACTCTTCAGCAGCTGCTGTAACTACTTTTTTAATATGCCAAAAGGTTTACTGCCCTTCTTGTAAAGAATTTTTTTTTTAAACTGCCTTCCTCCAAAATTATTGCTTTCATTGGCTGTGAACATGCCTGAACAATAAGGGCTATATATGGATCACACCAGACTTGTCTATATTATTTTGCTCTTGAAGAGCATCTGCGGAGCATCCATCAGTACAGAGTGTGTGCAACACCATATGGAGTGACAACTGCTGGTGGAACCAGGGAGGTACCATTATGCTCCCATATATTCCCATACTACAACACCATTAACATCTGGCTTACCATTACACACACCTTCTTTTGTGGGACAACAGCAGCAGAATATTCATTCCTAACTATGATGGAGAACCTTAATGGGAGGGAGGTTGCTGATTCAAAATTATCTTAGGGAAACAACATCGCTGCAAATATCTAGGTGTGTGGAACATTGCACTTGAAGGTCACATACTGGAGTTTTGTTCCTCCTGTGAGTGCCAGATCAGTCCTTTGGATTATTTTAATGATCCTTCTAATTGTGCCTTTCTCCTCTGGGCCAGGCACAGGGAAGCAGTAGCTGCAGGAGGGATTTTCTCAAGTCAGTTGCAAGGTAGGGTTAATGTCACAGTAGCTTGAGGCTGCAAGGCATATTGGTCTGCAAGTCGTTGATGTAACCATGAATGCATTGTCTGCAAAAGGGGAGAAAAAAAGGCAATTTTCTTCAAAATTCAGCAATATCTTGGTTTGTATCACATTTTACTGCTGTAAGGCCCAAAGGTGTAATCAAGGTGTTGAGTAACTACGTGTTTGCCAGTCGCTGCTAGAAATTTTTGTGTTCTGCTTGATGACCGTAAATTCTGCTCTCCAACTATGGGCAAAAGGTAGAAAGGATCAGGGAGTTTCGTTTCTTTTCTTTTTTTTATGCTGTGTGTGCCCCTTTTCACAGTCCTGAAATTGCCATGTGCTTTCAGTTCATATTCACTCACATGTGTTTGTTGGGCTTAAATCTGAATCCTTGGTGGCTGGATGTGGAGGTCACAGAAACGTTTCTGATTTTCTTGAGCTGTGTTTGTAGCTCATAGAAATTTGATGACCATTTTTTTTCCCCTGTCCCCAAGTAGCTTCACAGGGATCAGAGGACCATTTGTCCCCCTGAAGTACCTAAGAGCCCTTGTAGTGACCTTATCCTTTGTTCTTTGTCACTAGGTAGCTGCCAAGGCATATGAAGTAGCTCCCTCACACATAGATTTGCCAAGGAATCTCACGGTAACATACTAAACATTCTTTTTTTTTTTATACTCTGTAGTATGTGATTTATGGAGGGACCACTGCCAAGAGAATGCACCACTGCAGACTGTCAGAAAGTGCTATTCAGAGGGAATAAAGTGTTTTCTCCTGGGATTCGGGCATGTGGTTCGAGTAGGCAACTTTCTTCTTTTCCCTGAAAGAATTCTGTTTTAACTAGAACTTGCTAAGTAAATTCAATTAGCCAAAAAAAATTATGGTTTATTTCATGTAAGCCACCAAACGGATGTCAAAAAGTAAAAACCTTTTTGCCTGAGTGTTTATTGTATGTGCAGCACCCATTCAGATGTTTAAAAAAGTGGACAAATGTTCAAATTAGTCTAATTCCCAGAGAGAATGCCCCATTTTCTCAAGATCTGGCTGCTTTATACAGGCAGCACTGTAAGACTTCAGGTTCAGTTTTTAAAATGTATCTGGGGCTGGACTCCCTCTAACATCTGCTGAATCCAGATGCAAAAATGTCTGCTGAGAATGTCTGCTGGGTATCAGCTCTTCTGAAAGCAAATTTTCAGCTGCAGCACTGAGCATTTCTGATGCAGAGCTGCACAGGTCAGGCTATATCCAACTGCCATATAATCAGAGTTCAGTGCAGGCCAATGCAGGATTAATTTTGCCCTGAAGGGAGAAGAAACCATGAAGTAGGAAACTCTGCCTTCTCTAGGCAGGCTAAGAGAAATGCCATGAGAAAAAAATGACCCATTCCTGCAGCTCCATCTATATAAATGGAGATTCCAGAAGAAGCAAACATACAAGTCTTTGATATCAAATAGATTAGATTTTGAGAAGTTATTGTCCAGCTTGCATCACAGAAAGAATAAAATGATTTACAGGTATTTTGTCACAGTATTTCAAACTGCCTCAGGTGTGGGACACCATTCTGACTATACCACTGCTCTCCTCTTATCTGAATGGGCTGCCAGCATCCACCTCCAATCTGGCATGGCCCAGGGGCTCCTGCTGAATTACTTATCTACAGGCATTTTGACCAGGAAGTTTGAGTTCCCTCCTGAGCCCCGGATTCCTGCAGTCATTGCCAAAATCCTGTCAGAGAGTCTGGAGAAGGTCATGACTGCAATTCCTCTGTGGCTGGTGAAACCATGCTTCTCAGCTCATTGGTAGACTCCTTAGTTGTCTTTAGGAAGGTTATCATCTCAGGGAATCGCTGCTATCAAAAAGATTATTCTTAAAAGCTGTGGAGTTACTTATTCAGCCTGTCAAGCCTCGTTACATTAGAAGGCTCCATGACAGAATATCTGAGAAATTTATCTTTTTGTTCACGGAAGGAAATGATGGTCCCTCTAAGGAAACTGCAAATTTAATTATACAGTAGATTTCCTCACAGACAAAATTTCCAAGGACTTCAGTGTGTCAGCACTCACTTTCAAATCTGTATCTTCAGCCCTGACTTTGGTTTTCACTTGCTGAAATGCTTCAATTGACACCATTCCATTCTTTAGGTCTATATCCTTAATTCATTCTGAGATCTATTTAGTTCTAGACTGGAGGATTCCTCATTTAAAGTAAAGTTGGTAGAAGTGTGATTTTAAATGTTGGTTTTTATTAAGCATTATCTGTTCCCATGGAGCCAATTGCCCCACACAAGCTATTCCTGGTGGCACCACTGACCTGTGAGTGGCTGCAGAGAAGTCTCTGGGCTGTTCAGCACCTCATGTCCCACATCCCCAAATTGCAGCACTTCCCCTTTGCAAGCACTTTCCATCTGTGGTGTGTGCTGGAGTCAAGGGAGAGGCTTCACAAGGACACTGACACTGTTTTGCTCCAGACTCATCATCCCACACTTCCCCAGCCCTCACTAGGCGAGCTGCCTCCCCAAGTTATTCTTTAGATGCTAATCATTGGACTCAGATTAGGATTCACTGCTGAGTTTGATGTCTTCTTCCCTGTGTCCTTTCTCTGAGAAGGGCTCTGACTTTCACAGACACTTGGTGAATAGCTGATTGTTAGAGAAGAAATTCCTGACAGGTTTGAAAATAGAGTCCTTTTGGACAGTGATTGCAGAGCTTAAGCTAATGACCTCCCGGTTGTATTTGCCTGTTCCTTTGTCTCTAGAGAAGTCGGGATTTTTCTCCTGACTCACAATAATTATTAGTAGATCTTTTTCAATTTAGGAGAGAAAGATTTAGTCTCTGTATTGGTAATTCTCTCTTTTCAGTACAGAAAGCCAGTACAAACAGCACTGTGTCCTGGCCCAAATCCATTCTGCATTATTAGGGTGGCATCGATTTGAGATTTCACTCCATTCAAATTTGAAGTCTAAAGCAGTTCCTTCTACAAATGGGATCTCTCCAGGTTTATACATTAGCTTAACCCTCTAAGTTGCCATATGGTCAAAAACCAGAATGTGTTGCAAATGCTACTGGTGCCCTTCACAAAAAATGACATTTTCAAATTAGCCCCCATTTCTATCCATTTGCTGTAAGGTGCTACTTCCTGTGTCAAATAAACAGAAAAAAATTCCTGAGCTACCCAGACACAAATCTCAACAAATCTGTTTTCCTCTGCTGGTGGAGTAGTTTTTTTCTAAGTGAATGAATAAACTTTTTGTTTTAATTTTTGCTTCCCTTCAGGTGCCTACTGGCACCATTGCTACCACAATCCTCCCCAGGGCAAGTGGGTGCTCTGTGCTCACCACAGCATCCTTAATGCTGATATCATGCTCATTTTTATCAGATTCCCTTATTTCTACTCAAGGAACAGATTCTACATGTCCAGGAAAGCTGTAAGATCAGGGATATGTTGCTGCCTCTTCCCCACTCTGTGCTGGTCACCTCTCTGTTGGTGGGAATGAACTTTAACAAAGTCAGACTTGTCATTCTCCCCAAATTTCAGCCCACCAAAATGTAGAGGAGCTGTAATTTCAGGCAGGTTTGTGCCTACATGTGTTGTTTTGTTTCTTTTAAAGCGCTGTTATATGCTGTATGGTGCGTGATGAAGCAAGAAGTTCCTGAGCTTTCACTGTGTCTAGTTCATTGATTTCTAAGAGTCTGGGAGTTGGGAGCCTCTGGAAGCAGCCTGACACATAATGTGAAACCTGCAAATCCTGCCAATTGCCACGGAAAGGTGAGAGAGGTGAAAAAAATCATTTTACACAGTAGACTTTGGCTCATTTTTTGACACTGAGAAAACAACTTTTGCCAGCAAAAGCAAAAGCTGCAGAGCATGGGGTGGGAATGGAAAGCCAAACAGACGGGGCTGCAGTCCCGGCACTGATCCCCCGTGCCCTATGTACCCTCATCACTGCAGTGAGGGCAGCCAGATTTTCTCACGCAAACCCCAGTTGCTTCTCAAGGCTCAGCAAAATTTTATTTGCAGACGTTGTCTTTGAGGCAAGGAGGTGACAAGGGGTGTCAGAGCCTCACACTCTACAAGGACAAGTGCACTCCCAAACCGTGGCTGTGGCTCAGTGTGAGGCTTCATTCATTTCAGCATTAATCTCCTATTTTCTGTAGCAGTTTTGTGATGGGCTGCTTCCCTTTTTGAAATTTCTCAAGTGAGATGCAGCTGTGACTGTATAATCTTCCTGCTGACAATGACCATCACATCCTCTAGCCCCTACTTTCAGCATTATCCCAATGACAGCCTTAGACTCCTGCTGATAACAACCTGGTATCTTGCTGCAGTTTCAATGACCTTAAGGACTTGGATAGGACAGGGCTGGTAAGTTGTGGTGATACCTTTCATCAGATCAAGTGGTCTAGCTGAAAAAAATGAGACAAGCCTTTTGGTGTACAGATAAACAAATGCATGAGTTGTACTAATAAACCACTCTCCCCAAGGAACTCAAGGTGTTTCAGAGAGACAAGTGGAGTGACTCAGCCCTTTCTGTGTGATTTGCTCACCCCATCAAAATGCATGAAAATTTTTGTCTCTTACTTACCCAGGACCAGGTTTCAGCTGCTGTGCAGTAAAGCATCACTCCATTTCCTGTATCACTACAGTGCCAGAGAGAGGGGAGCAAGACAGCATTTCCTATGGCAGAGGAGGGGAAGGGACCACAACTTCCGGGGGGATTTATGTTATTGTACCTATGATGAAAAACTGAGGACAAAAAGAGGAGAGAAAACTATAAAATGAGACCCAAAATGAAAAATCTGAAAGCAAAATACGTCCCTTCCTGTGAAAAGCCTGTATTAATGTTCATTTAGGAAAGCGAGTAGCTGTGGTTAAACAGTTCCCATGTTGGTACAGGAAATGATGTCATTCAGGTGCCCTGCATTCTCTGTCTCTGCTTCTGCTCCCTGTCTAATTTGTCACACTCTTTTATGTGCCTGCTTTTAAAAGCTTAAGAACTCCGGGGCAGGGCCTTTGATAGGTCACAGTGATACTTGGAGTCATTTCCAGTAGCATCTTCCTGTGCCAGTGGTCCCACTGAAGCCAGCTGGGCTGTTGCTGATGCTATTCAAGTAAGGGTATCACCACACCTTCTAGCCAAATGTTACTGGCACATTCAAACACTACTGAAGAACAAGCAAAAATATTATTTCTAAGTGCAAGCTCATGCTGAGTGTCCTTTAATGTCACCATCCTCAGCTAGGGTTCCTGGATCTGTGCATGTCACACAAACTGAAACATTCAACAGCTTTGTGAAAACCCCACTTTGAAAATACTGCCACTGCACATATGTTCAGACCTACCCATTCATGTCCTAACTCAAAATCTACTGAGTGAATCATCTTGAGACATGTTTTGTTTTTCCTTCCTCAATAAGGGCAGTAAATCAAGCTAAGTTAAAAATTTTATAGCTACAGCTGGTTTTTGACTTATGCAAATGCAACATTTCAATCACAACATATGGGAAAAGCATATTTTTTCCCCCTTTCTTGTTGTAATTCAAAAACCACCATCCTGATTTTTCTGAATCTTCACAGAAATCATTACATTTATGTGGAAGCTACAGCAGGAAATACAAACAGGAGGAATTTGTTCAATTGAAAGATTGCTGAGCAAATGAAAAAGATGAAACTGAAGATTTTAACTGCTGTTTGTTTGCTAGCAGTTTGTAACCAGTAAAAATTTATAAGATACTCTAAGTTCAAAATTATGATAATTTATTACCTGGCTTTCTCCCTAAAAAAGCCTACCTGAAAAAGTTGAAGTAGAGGAGTGAGTTAGTGTTTCATTATTTATCCAGCTCCTCTCTTGCTCGTTGTGTTCCAAGCAGCTTTGTGATACCATTTCTTTGTTGAAGACACAATTCAAAACCACATCAAATTTCACCCTGATGGAGGTGAGCTGGCATCATCTCCTCTGTTGCTGATGAGCTATCAGGAGCTAGAGCATTGGTCCCAAGTGTGAGTTGGAGGTGTCCTCACCTGCTGGGCTGTTTATGGAGTGCTGGTGCTAGAGTGTGAGGCTGGGACAGCACAAATCCAAAGCTCACTTAACCCACAGCTGTTTTGTCTCCTCCCTTATATCTAATTATTCCTGAGTTGTTCTGAAGGAACAAACCCTGCGGCACTGAAACATGATCAATTACAGGCAGGCTAATCCTGAATAAATATGTGGTAAAACCTTATTCCTGAGAAGCCCCAGCATCCACCCCTGTCCACCTCCTCCTCCTCCTCCCCACAGAGAACTGGAGGGTGGCTGCATTATGTGATGGCAACCAAAGGGCTGGTGTGGCCATGGGTGGGCTGGGGATGTTGAGAGCCCCAGCCTTGCCTGCTGCTATCTAGAAACATTGGGGCAGCCCCAATGGTAGAGCAGCCCCTGCTGCTGCTGTCCCCCAAGAGAACCACTCTCTCAGCAGCTTGCTTTCTGAAGGAAAAATTTAGAGGATTAGCCTGTTTCTGTAGTTATAATGATACACTTTATCACTCCTTTGCAATCCAATGTAAATCCTTTATGTGCTGTGCCAGAAAAAGTAGCCTGTTCCACAAAAGCCTCCTGGCAGCAATGGGAGGGCTGGTGTTTATGCTGGGAGCAGTGGAGGAGGCAGCTCTGGGGCAAGTGTGATGAGAGGAGGGCAGGAGGTCATTAAAACAGTGGACATGTTAAAAGATTAAGTAGATTAAGCATGAGTCAGGAAAACCAATCCCCTCTCTGCTCCTTCAACTGCCTGCTTCAGGAATGTAGCAAATCACTGAGGTTTCACCAGGGCACATCTTCTGGGAAGTTACAGATCTCCAGCCTCCCCAAGAGGAAGAAATGCTCCAGTGTCCACTGTAGATATAGGACCTTCATTTATGCATTGGAGTGTGAGGCTGAAGACATCTGTACCCAGGGGATTGGGAAGGAGCTGTGTTTTGTGCACCTTGATGGTGTGGGGCAGAGGAACAGCAAAGCCACCCAGTGCAGGGACAGAGCTGAGCCCCAGTGGGGATGGTGGCATCTCAGTGAAAGGAAAACACTTGAGATCCAAACACTACTTGGGCAGTGAGAAGTGAAGGAACCAGTGTGAGCCCCAAGGAGGGCGGGAGGGGCCGTGGGTGCTGTGCCAGGATCCCCTGCAGCCCCTGGGGACACCATGGCAGAGAAGCAGAGAACAGTTTGAGGAGGAAGGAGCAGGGGGGAGCCAGGGCTGACACAGTTCCTGTGCTGATCAGGACAGAAGGAGGTAGAGGAGACAGAACTGAAGGAGTTACGTCTCACTATTTTAATTGGCAATAAATCATATTGATTTTCCCCAAATCAAGTCTGCTTTGCCCACGACAGTAACAAGTAAGTGATCTTTCTTTATCTCAGCACATGAGCTTTTCCAACCTGCTCTCTCTCCCTAGCCTGTTGAGGCAAGGAAGAGAGTAGCTGGATGGGCTCCTGGCAGCCAGGAGAGGGCAGCCCAGCAGAGTCTCCCTTTCTCACACTGGCTCCAGGGAGAGTCCAGCTGGACTCCATGTCCTGCCAAAAGACTAATGGTTTGTGTTGAACCCTGAAGAGCTGCAGCTGAGAATGCAAAGCATGTGCTTGCAAGGTTGTTGGTACAGATTAGAGGACAATCTGAATCTAAGGTTTCTGCTGCTCATCTTGTTAAGTCCAGCACAGAACCAAACTGTGGGACTCTTCTTTGAGACTGCTGTTTGCAAATACTTTCAAATGGAATTTAAGCACACATGGAAAGAACAGACATTACTGCATATTAGCTATTGTGGTTGGAAGGCAACTGCTGGCTCAGAAAATGCTGAACTGCTGGGAGGTGGAAGTGAGGAGCACTGTCTGCAAGGGAGCCTGCTCAGGACCTGCCTGCCTTCAGCATGACTTGTCAACCAGTGCCAGCATCAGGCTGCTGAGCTGAACTTTGATCCATCAGTTTATAGCTGGTCTTGCACATTAGTATTGAATGGGAAGGTTTTCTGCAGCTTTCTGTACATTCCTCCACTAGAAGCAACAGCATTCGTCCTCCTAAGATGGGGTTTGGAAATATTACTTCTCACCCATAATAATGCAGGAGTCCCATTTGAGACCTCACATTCTAAAACAATAAAAATTGCATTTGTTTCTCATTGTCTGAACCTCAAAGCATAAAAAATGAGGGTCATATGGATCCCTCTTTCCTTACTAGGTTTGAGAAGTCAAAGGAAGTCTAGGACTCACCTGTTTAAGTCTGCATTTCTGGCAGCATGGCTTGCAGGCAGGTGCTGTGGTAGTGTTGAAGAGGTAGGTGCACAGAACGTTCACCAGACCCCCTCAGCTCCCCTCTGTGCCTGCCTGTGGTGAACAGCTATATGTCTAGAATGCCATCACTATGGTAGTGTCAGTTTATTTCCAGCACAAGGAATTGAGCATTAGTCCCTTTCCTCACTTTTCTTACCTGCCTTGGAAATTATCATGGTTGGGACCAAGTAGTTGTTTCTTCACAGCTGCTGTCTGACACAGCTACTGTCCCTTTGTTCCTACTTTACTTCTTTCTACCACGTGCCACATATGTGAACATATGTCTCTCTAACCCAACCTGTGTTTCTCATGGGCCTGAGAAATCAGCAGCTTGCAAAGAGCTGATGGGAATGACCAACTGATGCTCAGCTGGAGCAAACAGAGGGTGTGGAGATCAAAGGACTTTCAAAGTCAGAAAGATAATTGAGCCAACATTTCAATAGAAGTGGCAAATTTTTTGTATCTTTCAGTCCATTCTTTTTTAATGGGCATTCTCAGATGGGATCAGACCCCAAATTCACTTAGTGGAGAGCAAGCAAGAAGTGAACAGTAGAGAAAGTGAGAGACAGAGGTCAGGGGTAAAACTCTCATCACATAACCCTCCTCATAATTGACTTCCACATCCTCCTTCCCCACTGGTGCAGAGCTCATCCCCAGTGTAATGCTGGTTGCAGCTTGCTGCTGCAGTCTGTAGGGAAAAAAAAAACCAAACAAAACTCCTCACCTTTATGCCTTTTTTTTCCCCCCTTTTTCCTTGCTCCCTTTTATGAGAGGGCAGAGTTTTCCTCACAATAGTAATATCTAGCTTTTCATGTAAGAGAACAGCTGTATATACTTGACTTACAAGTATCTTTACTGACAGATTTATCCTTTGCATCATAAAATGCCTATTTGGGCTTTAAAAAGTGCACTGACTGCTTCTTTGAAGCTTGCAGCAATAGGCCATTCTCATTTGAAAGACATATTATTACCCCAAAACTAAACATATTATTTTACTCATTCCAGCTATCCTGATTCTCTGTGCCTAAGGGCCTCTGAACAAAAGGTGTCATTTGGAGCACACATCAGAGAAAACTCAGTTATGTAGATATTAGGTTTTCCCACTCCTTCTGTTTCAGAAGAGCTGTAACCTCATCTCTCACCAGGAAGCCGCTGGGTTTTTTTATTTTCCCCCTTTCTGATGGCAAAGTTGTATCTGTGTCTGTGGCATTGTTATTTTTGGCAGGCACATACTTCACATTCTTAGCATGAGGAAGGAGAGCTGGCAGCCAGTCACATCAACTGGCCCTTCTTGCTTTGTTTTTTTGCCTTATGGCAAAGTCCTGAGGGGGAAGGAGGGGACTGTGAGGGTGAAGCATGGCACAGCAGCAAGGGGAGCATCCAGGTGGTGCACAGAGCTGGGCAGTGATGTTTGAGGGGATGTGGGACACAGGGAGAAATGGGAAGGGTGGAATGAGGCTCGGCAAAGGCGGGGCTTGGCTGAAGCTCTGTGCTGCCTGATGGCCAAATGCTTGCCCAGAGTGCTGGGGAGGTGTGTGGTCAATATTACATACTTTAATCCCACACCCTGCTGCCTGTGGAGTGACAGCAGCACTGCAGCCCTGCCAGGAGAGCCTGCAGGCACGGGGGATACCACACAGGCACCCCCCAGAATCCAGCAGTTCCAACCATGGATCTCTACAGCCACAGAAGGGATCAACTGGGGTCTGACACCCTCCAGCTCTAGGCCAGAGTTAGATGTTGCCAGTGAACTGCTTCTGCCTAATGAACTGCTCCCTTTCTCTGCAGCAGCAGATAAGAGCAATTAAACACAAGATAGCAGATTAATGATTACTGCAAAATCACTCTAGCTCATGGTGACAAATCTGTATAAACATTCACCACGGTGGTAGGCGAGGTGTTCAGGCAGTGATATACCCTCTGTGTGGCAAATCAGTCAAAGACGACGCAAAGAGAGAGCGTCTGGTGCTTGTCACATTCATTAATTATCACCGCAGATAAAACTGGAGGAAAGAGCAGGAAAGAACAGCTTTCATACCTCATATTGGATTTGCCAAAGTTTGTTTTGAGCTCAGCTCCCACCCAGAAAACAAGGCAGGATCTGGAAGTGGAATTTCCACCTTGGGAGGCCACTCTCATTGTGGTGTTTGCACCCATGGAATAGCAGCTTACCTTAGAGCAGGCTTTAGTCTTTGCCTTTTAATTGTTAATTATGAGGAGGGTTATGTGATGAGAGTTTTACCCCTGACCTCTGTCTCTCACTTTCTCTACTGTTCACTTCTTGCTTGCTCTCCACTAAGTGAATTTGGGGTCTGATCCCATCTGAGAATGCCCATTAAAAAAGAATGGACTGAAAGATACAAAAAATTTGCCACTTCTATTGAAATGTTGGCTCAATTATCTTTCTGACTTTGAAAGTCCTTTGATCTCCAGCCCTAGCAGTGCTCCAGATACCCAGAGTTTAAGACATCACCTGTATAAACAAGCTTCATCATGGCCTTTTCAGGCAAAATGCCTACAGACTCCTGGAAAGGCAGAGAAAATAAGTTGATCTGAGAAGCCTGATGTTGCAAGACATCCCTGCTCACTGCAGGGGGGTTGGACTAGGTGGCCTTTGAAGGTCCCTTCCAGCCTTATGTTTCTATGATTCTAAAATAACTAATGGCTCATCAACAATCACAGAAGACACCTGGGTGTGAACCAATATCATGTCCAAGTTTTGGAACATCTCATATACATGTATTCATATATGCATATCAACATAACAGGGAATTTAATTAGATTTATTTCTTAACATGTCAGATCTGTTTTCATCAAACGCCTTTAGGTCTTTGCAACATCTTCAGTAGTTTTTGGATCTGGCTGTGATTAGTACAACCCTGAAAAATGACAGTCCTTGAATAGAAGCTGGTAATAAGTATTTGAAAAGATGATTGTGCTTCAGAATGAATCATTTAATCCTATGAAATGCATCTATCACTGTAATATTTGAACTCAGCTGTAACCTCCACCCCCTTTATTCACTCTCCTATTTGCACTAATTAGTGTGGGATGAGCTGCTGCCTAAAAATTAAGGATCCTACAATATTTAATTGATTTTAGTTCTTGTAAATACCTGAGGAGACAGCAGTAAAGACCTCTGCAAACATGGCTCATTGAGGGGTTGCATTTATGGTGACCCCAAGTTATATAGGCTGGAGTACCAGTGGACCTGTCCCAGTCACAGACAATCCCATCTCCTCCTCCCATAGCGCTCACTGTCTTCAGGCTGTGGGCGGCAGCTGCACAACTGTGCCTCCCCCACATTCACCCTAGGAGTGAGTTACTCAAGCAGTAAGGTATCTCCTGAATACACAAGGTGTGTTGGAGTGTGGTAACTTTTCAAACTCTGCATTTCAGGACTCAGAAGATGCCAAGGATTATGAATTTTCACTCTTAAAAGTGACATAATGTGGAATCACATTTATTGCACACCAACGATTCTCTCCTAAATGTGCTCAGCCAGTACATAAAGATATGAGCTCTTTTCCACTCATGAACACCAAAAAGCTACCTTGGGTCCTTCTTTCTCATCCATAATCTATTTTAACAAATCCACTGGGCAGATCGTTACTGGGAGCTTTACCTCAGTGCACTTGAAGCACCTCAGTCCCTTGAGGGTTTCTCCCCACAGCCAGGATGGCATTTGGAGCTCTCTCCTTGACAGTAAAAGTCTCCAGATGCCCGACAATTTCCAGGAGTGATGCCTCAGCACTCCTATGACTGTCACACCACAGCTCTGCTTTGGGATCTATAATAACTGGGTCCTTTTCCCCAGTTCTTTGTTGTTCTCATGGGGTGTGAGGAAGAAAAACCCAGTGCATCTGCAGCTGAGCACTGGGAGAGGAGGATGTACACACTGTGTCAGCCTCATCCCCTCCTCATTTTTAGGGGGTTTAAATAGAACCCCAGCCCTGTTGTTGAGTCAGGCAGAGGCAGCATCAGGCATGTCTGCAGTACAGAGAGTGGGGCTCCAGCTCACAGCATCTCCAGGAGCCCAAAGCAGGAGCACACAGAGAGTTGGGCACAGTGGAAACACCAGGTGTATGGGGCTTGTTCTTGTATTTGTATTCATTATGGTGTTTGGTTCAAGCTCTCTGCAGACCCAACTCCAGTAAAGTCAATGGAGCAGAGAATTTGGCTATTTTATTTCATTTAAATTCTTGTCAGAGCTCTTTGCTTGCCTCCTTGGCTTCCCCTCTCCCTTGGCTGGGACAGCTGCCTGGCTGGGCCCACGGGGCACTGGGCGAAGAGGCCAAGCCCAATTAACTGCTCTGTGATCACTTCTTCTCTTTTAAAATCCCACATGCCTCCAAATTAATTTAGAATAGATTCAATCATAGTCATTTACAAGGTCTGTTGCTGGGCACTGAGAGGAGCAATTTGCTGGTGGGATTCTTGCTCTTTGCAGTGGCAGATCATTTTCTAGGGTATATAGATTTTTTTCTATAGTTTTTTGATTTCTATGGTATATATATTTATATTCCACAGGAGTATAAAGCTGGAATGCAGACCTGGTGTGTGGTAAAATGCTAAAGATATTTATCAATTTACATTGAAGCACATCTCATGCTATGCTGAGGGTCAGACAAGATCATGGAAGACCTGTTTTCATTTATCTATGACTAGAGAGAAATAGGCTTAAACACGCAGAAGAATGTGTCCTGTAACACAGCAAACTTCCCAAAAGTCCTTATTCATACCTTCATTTCTTTCAGCTGTGATCGTCCAGAAAGCAAAGCCTTCCACACCTCAGGGTCTCCTCTCTCCTTATTCTCTTGTTACACTGCTGTCTTCAGTAAATCCAAGGCTGAATGACCCCTTGTGTGCTGTGATTGCAAATGCCTTGTGCTTTGCCCTGTAAAGGAGATGTGCTCACTTCAGACTAACCTTTAAGGAGCCAGGCTTTCTTCTTTACATCCTGTTCCAAATATCACTTGTGCTTAGACCAGCTTGGACCTCATCTGTGATAGGGAACAATTCCTAAATAGAAACATCAACCTTGTGAAAGTCCATGATCTCTTTGCCCTAACTCCCATTGTTCTGTTCCTATAGGGTCCTTCAGCATGTCATCTCAAGAGTAAATAATCTTTTTTTTTTTTTCTATTATTTCATTTTAAACCCAACTGATGGCAAAACTGTAGTTCAGGATATGGAATTCCTGTGAGCATCAACCAGCAAGAAGCAGTGGGTTGGAATTACCTTTTCAGTTTGAGAATTCTAAAGAAATGTCCATTTTTTCATCTGCAATGCAATGCAGCTGCTGCAGTAAGGAAAGTATTGTTCACTTTTTTTTAAGCAGAAGGATTTTTAAGTGGTTTAAGGCAAGACAGGCCATGCAGAACACTCCCAATAAGGCAATCTTTCTTCCCCCTAGGTTCTGACTCCTCAACACACACTTATGCCACCCAATGGGCTGCCTTGATGATGGCCAGTAGCTGTACTGCAGGTCCTCTCTGTCACTGAGCAAGGAGGGACCATTGCCTGTATGGTCACATGCATATGGACAGTGAAACCTGGTGCAAGTTTAGAGCATCGCTCTTAAAATCTCTAATGTCTTTCCCAGAGGAGGACCACAAAGATGATCAGAGGGCTGAAGCACCTCTCTTATGAGGACAGGCTGAAGGAGTTGGGGTTGTTCAGCCTGGAGAAGAGAAGGCTCAGGGGGAACTTCATAGTAGCTTATCAATACCTGAAGGGGGCGACAGGAAGACTGGGGTAGGACTTTTTAATGGGGTACAGACAAGGAGTAATAGATGCAAATTGGAAGAGATTTAGGCTGGTTATAAGAAAGAAGGTGTTTACTGTGGGGCTGGTGAGACCCTGAAAGGTTGCTCAGAGAGGCTGTGGATGCCCCCTCCCTGGAGGTGTTTAAGGCCAGACTGGATGAGGCACTGAGAAACCTGCTCTAGTGGGAGATTGGAACGAGATGATCTTTAAGGTCCCTTCCAACCCAAACCATTCAAAGACTTTGCGTTCACCTGGCTCAAAAGAGTCACCTGTAGGTGACTGAATGAATGGAAATGAGGCAACTCCTCACCCTGTATTTCTTTTTTCCAAGGAACAGTTTATAAATTCAAGGTAAGTATCTCTTCCCACCAGCTTTGCACAGTTCTGCTCTCTCTGGGTGAATAAATTTTTTTGATGGGTGAGTTAAAACATCATTATTTTTTTCATTATCATTGTCATCAGTATAAATGGCAGAGGTGTAGGGTTTTTGCCCAAGCTTTTAAATTTTCATGACAATTTTACTAAGCTATTTTATACCTTATTAAGCACACTTGTGATTTGTTTCAACCTATACCTTAATGTGATGTTTTAAGCGAGCATTCCCAGAAGAGGGCAAAGGGAGCCTGTGTGTAGGGGCCACAGCTGGGGTTGGACCCACAGACAAGTCCCAGGTCCTTGAGACTGAGCTTTTCTTTCACTGAAGTTTTCTTTTGAGACTCTTTTGAAAAAACCCATTCTAAGGGATTAATGGAGTTGATCTTTCTTGAGAATCAGGACACCTGGTTTGCTAAGACTCCAAAGCAATGGCTTTGTGAAAAACAGGATCTGTGCAGGTTTGTGCTGGAGGAAAAAAAAAAAAAAATTAAAAAAGAGGCTGTAGATTGAAGCCTTTGTTCACCCAAACACAGAAGCAATTCCTTCTTGTGGCCATTGCTAGAAACAGAGGTCAATGCTTGTACCTATTTTTCAAACAAGACTTTTCAATGTGTTTTTACAGACAGTGCTTTTTGTAAAGCATTGAAAAGGAGCAGAGGCAGCAGAGTTTCAGCTCAGCTCATACAGAGACATCTGACTGCAGGAGGAGCTGAACAGGGGCCCATTTTCATGGTCTTACACTGCTCACACTAGAGTATTGGCCACATTTCTTAGGGAAATACTGATTTCTGCCATATGCAATGAAATATGCTTAGCCAAATCCTGACCTGTACGGGTGTCTCCAGGTCTGCCTCTGAACTGATGCAGCCACCCATTCCAAACATTGGGTCAGTGTTAAGTAACTAAATACTGCATGTGGGAATTTACAGGAGTCACATTTTTCTTCTCATTTGCAAAGGAAGCTCTCTGCCAATAAATTTGCATTTCTGCTTCCTCAATTTCCTCTCTCATAGTAAATTTGAATGTTTTCTGTTGCGTGTAAAAGAATGTCATCTTGCATGTACAAATTACTGCTCCTTTCCCTTCTCTCCTGCCATCATATTTCACATAAAGACACAGATCCTGAGCATTTGTCTCAATTCTTACTGAAGTTAATGTGAGATTTCCCTGCCAAAAAAAACATCTGAAATGTTCAGAGTCTTCAGGATTAGTTTTGAGTAGCTTCCAAGGGCAGGATAATGCATCACACTAGGGATAGATCCTGGCTTCCTAGTCTAACTGGATGTGTTTCCAGTCTAAATATAGAAACTTCCCCTTATTCACCCCAAGAATTGTTTAATTTCCACCACCATTCTCCTCCCCGTGCATTTTTGTACAGGGCACTCAACATGGGTGTTCCTGTTTCCTTACCAAAGTAGTGGTTATGTCTCAGACTATTGCCCTCCCCTTTGCCTCAATAATTTCTTGTTTTCCTGATAAGAGATTTCAGGCAGTTTTCTTTTTTTTTTTTTTCCCCCTCTTCTTTTATGCTGTACACTGTGGTGTCTCTGCCAGGCCCTTCAAATCTAAAGCACACCATTAGAAAAACCTAACACTCCATATCCCAAATGGGTCACTTCCCAAGTCTAGTGCTGAAATCCTTTTAGCTAATACTGTTCAGGTGACTTAGTACTAAATTATATTTTAGAAAGATATGGTCTGCCCTTTACTTTTTCATGGGGCTACCATTCAGTCAATTTTAAAGCTGTAATTCTTTTCCAGGGTTGCCATGGAAACAAGTTAGTGTTCCACTGCTGCCTTGTGAAAACGAGAAGAGTGCTCATACATCATTTTACTGCTCCTGGGTCGTTATGCAGCCTGGCTGTTCTGGGCTTCTCCTCTCCTATGCATGTGTTAGCAGGGGCAGGGACTCCTGCTGCTTTAGCTCTTGCAGCCCCACGAGTCAATTAGTTCAACTGCATCATACTCATAAGCATGAATGCTCCATTCCTTCCTTGCTTCTGCTGCTCTTGGCACCATCTTAAGTTCAGTTTGGGGCTACTTGGCCTTCAGCTTCCCTGAAACCCATAAGTCATGTCACAGATCTAAGATTTCTCCAAGTCTGGTAACTTTTTTCCAGAAAGCAAAGAAGAAAATCTTTGATTAAAGTCTTTCTTATGTATTACTGTTACCATTTAAGATCATAAAAAAATTGTAAAATTATCTGGGATGCAGTTGACATGTTACTCTTTTGGTTAGGGCTCTAATTAAGGTAAGGATGGGGATTATTTAAAGGAAAAACCGACAAATTTTAAGACCAGACTTCAAATCATTGTTGAATTTAGACAGCACACAGGCAAATCAGGCTCTTTCCTGTGCCTCTGAGGCAAAGCCCCATCAATGAGACACGTTACAATAGTTTTTTCCTATCATCATTAAGCTGATGGCTTTCATTTCACTTAATAATGTTGATCAGATGTGAGACACCTCTGCTAAACACTGCTTTAGCAAAGTGATCTTGCTGCTTTTGCAAAAAGCAAGTAACAAATGAAAGGCATGGTGTGGAAGCATGACATGTGCTACAGCACAACAGCAAAGCCCTACCAAGTCAGCTTGTGGCTTAAATGAGGGTGCTGCTCCTTGTTCTTTTCTATTTAATTTTGTATGCCCCTTGGATCTATATCTTGCTTGTAGTAACACTGAGAGAATTGAGGTCAAGGAGATTTTTCTCTTGGAAAACACTTTTTTCAATTATTTCAGCTTTTTCTTCCATGCCTAAAATCTATTAGGACTTCTCCATCAGCAGATATGCACCCAGATGTACCCAAAAAACCCACCTACCCATCTGCCATCAGGAGTGCACTCAGACAAACAGCTGTGCTCTGCCAGGCTATGGGAAGTTACAAGCAGCCAGACCAGGAGCTGTTCCACTCCCCTGGGTTCAGTAGCCAGCCCTACACCACTGTTCTCCTACCAGCACTTTGCTAAAACCCAGAGGAAGTTAGACCTGCAGCAGTATGTTACTCAGAGGTTACTTCACCTTCATGAGCTCTAGGAGAAGGTTAAGAAGGGGACCTGAATGGCCATGATAATTTTTGTTCTTTTCCAAATGTCCTCCACCAGATTTGGTGACCTCAACCACCACGATTCCTCCAAGCACCATCAGCTGTATGAGCAGCTCACAGGAATGAAGCACAGCAAGACAATGCACTGAAATTCGTTGTCTCTGTTTCCTTATCTGCCCAGTGATACCCAAAGAGATGCTGCAAAGGCTAAGACCACTTCAAAGGCACACTGGTTTCACCAAACAGAAGACACCATCCACTTGAAAACTGCTGTACTAAACTCCAGTATTAACAAGTGCTAAATATACACAAAATTCTTCTGTTTTACAGCAACGTGACTCTGACCCAAATGCTCCTCAAACACCATAAACACCGTGTTTAGTGACTGATGTAGGAGCTTGTGTAAAGTGAACAGGCTGATGGTTGGACCTCATAGTAACTTATCAGTACCTGAGGGGGTCCTACAGAAAGGCAGGGGAAGGAATTTTTAACATAATATCGGATGGAAGGACTAGAAACAATGGATATAAATTAGAGGGGGATAGATTTAGACTAGACATAAGGAAGAAATTCTTTACAGTGAGGGTGGTGAAGCACTGGAACAGGTTACCCAGGGAGGTTGTGGATGCCCCATCTCTGGAGGTGTTCAAGACTAGGCTGGACAGGGCACTGGGCAGCCTGGTCTAGTGGGAGGTGTCCCTGCCTATGGCAGGGGGGTTGGAACTCGATGATCTTTGAGGTCCCTTCCAACCCAAACTATTCTATGATTCTATGATTCTATGGTTGTGTTGCATGGATGCTGCACTGCTAGATTTTGCTAAATGTTTTAATGTTATCCAAGCAAGTGCTGGCTGTGAGAAGGCAGAGCAAGGCTCACAGACAAGCCAGGCAGCAGAAGAGCTTGGAACAGGGCACTGCTGCTCCATCCCAGCTGTAAAATTAAGCTGGCCAGCTTCTAGGAGTAAACTTGACCCTTATGGAAAGTGACTACCTTCATATTACAATTGTAATGTACTAATAGCAACCCTTGGTATAACCTGCAGGGCTGGAAATAATGAGGGAACTGAATACAATACTCCCAGGGCATGGGCTTAAAGTGATAACTATTCGAGCGTAGCCTTCGACTAATGCAGTTGCTCTTGCACATCAAATAATGTCAGAAATGCCACACTTCATAAGAAAGGGCTATAAAACTTCATTGTGATCCCTCAGCCCAGAAATCCATGCTCAAAAGACTAAAAAGTGTTTAAATCTGTTGCATTACATACAGGGAAATGGACACAGGAATGGAAGATATTCCAGGTCACCTGCATTACATTAAAAACATGTTCTCCCTTGTCAGTGTTTTTACAATACCACGTCCCTTCATATTGCTTCTTTTTATCCCCACAGCTTTGTTTCTGCAGTATTATATTATCCAGATAAGGTTTCTGGAGGGCAGCCAGCTCAGAGAACAGCACGGATGCCTCTTAAAGCATTTTGAACCCTTCTCTCCAAGCAAGCCATCCTGCAGCAGCCAGCCTGATTCATCATGACTGCAGCCGTGTTGGCAGCCAGGCCAGTGACAGCTGAACAAAATGCAAACACAAGCATTTTCTGCCCTGCAAAGGAACAGGACATGGGAATGAGTCCTTAGTGTGAGGGGGAAAAAAGAAAAAAAAAAAAACCCCTGCTTTTGTTGCGCTTTCTGGGACAATTCCTATGATAGTGATGAAGTACAGAAGTAGTTGTTTCAAGGGTGGGGATAGAAAAAAATCCATCTCAAGCACAGGCAGAGGTAGAACACGTGGTGTTTGAGTACCTCACACAAAGTCCCAACTGTAATTTGCCACAGCTTCACAGAAGACAAAGCAGACGGCTGATGGAGGCGAGTGCTCTTGGGGGCACAGTGTCCAGTCAGTGAGCTGAACATTACAGCTTCTGCTGCAGGTAAATGATTTTGGATTCAATCATACTGCAAGACAATGCTTTTTATATTTTACAAAAAAAACTCTTCTGGTCTCTCTTCATTTTTCCTCATAGCTGCTAATTGGTATTAGATAACCATTTAGGGCTGATGGTTCAGGTAAATGAATTTTCATGTTTACTCAAAGCTGCCTACCAATCTAAAATAAAGAGAGGCTTTTTATTTCATTAAGTTCAGGCAAGCTGTTGTTTGCAAGTTTGCTGCCACTGCAAAAGCAGCACTTCCCGAAATGAAGGTAGAGCACATTTAGTGCTACTCTGGCAGGCAGCACCTTGCTTGCTTTAACCCCAGGTACTTGCTCTGCCAAATCTCCTCTCCTGTGGCCATGCAGCACCAGCCAAATGGGACCTCAGCCCAGGTGAACTCTGCTGGAGCAAGTAAAAAAAAAAAAATCATTCCTTGAGACTTTATCTTGTTCCTTTCGTGCTTTTTTCCAGCATTACAAAGGCATTTTCTAAAACACCACACTTTGACAGCAGCTGCATTGCATCCTAAACATCCAATTTTCTGCACACATGGAACAGGCAAGTTTTTATTTGACCTTAATATCTGACTTCTGGTGACTTGTTAGTGCCTTTTGTCCTATTCATACAACACTTCCAATTCAGCAGCACCCCAGCAGGTAAGTCCAAAGTGCTTATTTACTGTCCAAGGATCTTTGGCAGTAATTTAAGAGAAACACAGAACAACCGTGTTTGCTCTTCTCTGCAGGTTGTTGTCCACCACAAACAATTCTTAACCTCTTCACTCCCCAAACAGGTAACCACAGTTTGATGCAGTTCTTGCTGCTGCTACACCACATCAGCAAACACCACAGCTTGATAAATCACTGGCTCTGAAAGGCATTTCCCAAGATTGTTCATGCCCTGTAGGATGCAGGCAGAGGGTTCCCTTGCTTGTGTTTGAAGAAAGCCTTCTGCTGCCTCTTCAGCAGTAAGCTCACTGCCACAGTGAGATGTCAAAGCTACCAGGACTCTACCTCACCTCTCACTTATCTGAGCCAATGGAGGTGGGGATTCTTGCTGCTGTTCACAGATGACAGGCAGGATCTCATCCAGTGTCCCCTTGACACCCACTGCTCCCTGGGTCCTGCTGTCATGAGCTCCAGCTCTGCTCTTTGGTGGCTTTTGCCACCCCCAGATGGTCTCAGGGGCAGCCTGGTGCTGCTAGACCCATTACATGCCAAGACTGATGTGCTTTATTCTGGGGCATGTAAGCAAACCTGAAAAAACTCCATCGATCTGTGGGTTTTTTTCTTTCTCCTTACAAAATAAAAGCATGTTTCCATGTGGTTTTGTTTTGGTTTTATTTTGAAGTTTTATAAGCTAAATAATTTGTGGTTGCAAATGGGGGAAATGTCCATTTTAGCATCTGATCTTATTATTCCAATCCCAAACAAGACATTCATCAGTGCTGTCCACCCATCCACCCTCCTCTCCCTGGCTTCCCAATTTGAGTCATAATTTTAGCAAATATTACGCAGCATTTTGCAAGACATTTTCAGTTGGTTATCCTCTGGCAACATCCCAGGCCCTTCAGCTTTTTCCACTTGTCCCCATCCAGCTCCAGGAGTAGGTGAGGCTGGGGCTGGGCTCTGCTGGGAGAAGCTGCCACTCAGTACCTGGGAGGATGCAGTGGATGTCTCTGGGTTGTTGGACTCTAAATCTTGTTCCCACCTTTCACTCCTCATTTTTTTTCCTAGAATATATTCAATTCTGAAGCAATCATTTCCTCTCATCTTTACTACCCTCAGCTCTTCCCTGTTATGTAAACCAGCTAATTTTCAAAGTCATCTTCTGATACATGTATGTAGAAAGTGGGCACAAAATTGTTTCTGGGCAAGGTTTCAAAGCAGCAGGGAGACTGATAATGGCAGTAAAGTAAAAGCAGCTTCTTGTTTTCCCATCTTGAAGTAGCCATTGTTTTGCTTTGTTACATACAAAAGAAAACTTCATTTTACCATTAACACTTCCTATCAGTGGCCAGTGAAGAAAAAATCTGCAGTGGCATCTTTCAAGGGCTGTTCCTCTCTGAATCCTGACTAAAAATTCATGCTTATCCAACACTTGCTGGAGTTTACCCTTGACCATTGCTACAGAGAAAGGGCTGAAAGCATCTAGGTTGTCACACTCTGTGCATTGATATATTTTTTTTATCTGAAGACCTGCTAAGCTACAAATAAGGGTCTAAAGCTCTTGAAAGATCTGCCTTTCAAACACTGACTTTTTATCATCACTGCTTTCTTTTATTATTGCTGTTTTCTTGGCATGTAGGAGGTATCATCATGGAGTGGGGTCCCAGTGGGGGCAATTGCTTTGCAAGCACGGAGAGTGCTATAACCAGTGTGACTCAGGTGTTGTATTTCCAAGCCTGCATAAAGCTGCCACCAAGGATGTGGAGTCAGCATGGTAGAGAAAAGAGAATGAAAGAGAAAACTAAGCCTTTCATCTCAAAGGACCATGTCATGCAATATTAACTCTTAAAAAACCATTAGGAACGTGATTGTCTAGAAGACTGTAGCCAGAGAAGATTTCAAAGCATCCAACCTGGGCCAGTGACTGGAAAAATACTACTCATATGCCCTGTGAAAAGAAGCTGTGCAGTAGAAAAACAACTTTATTTGCCACATGATTCTTTTTTTCCACTGACTCTTCTCTTATACCATTAAATATGTATGGCTTTGTAAAAAAACTGTGTGTGCCTATACAGCCTTTTGCATTAAAATGTCTCATTTTTAAGGAAAAAAAATCAATCCAGGCTGTTACTGGACTGAGTGCAGTCATTAAGCATTATACACTGATAGCTTATTGTTCACTTATGTGATAATTTTACTTCCAATTATATCTGAGTAATGAATAAAGACAGTTAAGACTTTAACCTATTTTCAGAAACCAGAGTTCTATCAACATGCAGTTATTTATGCTAATGAAAATAATGATCTTTTTATAGTGCTTGTCACTGAAATGGAATGATGTCCTGCCAACTGTGCATGTTTGCCAGTGGCTACAAATTAATCAGCTAAACTGGAGTGGTAATTGGAGTAAAGACAAGTCAAGGGGCAGCAAGGCCAGCTCTGGCAGAAAAGCTTTTGAAGACAAATGCCCTGCTCAGCCCACAGAACAAAAGAACTTGTTTATATAATGCTGCTGTTTAATTAAATCTAAGCAGCTGCTTCATCAAGAGGGCACTGAAGATAAATGTGGAAGGTGATGGGCAGGGGAATCAAAATGTGATGATGATTGTGTTACACTGGAGTACACTGTACCTTTACCTCACACCTGCCTAATGAAATGATTTCATGGAGCTCCTGATTACAAAACACAGACAGACACCGTTTGTTCACCCCTGGTACTGACTACACCCAAGGACCAGAGTTCAGAGTTTAACTGAGCATAGACAGAGCTCTGCCTTGGTGGTCCACTTGTGATTGCTCTATGTGAAGACACAAAGGAAATGGGAGGCATCCTCATCCTTTGCTTTTCCTCTTCATCATAAACTGTAGGGGTGAAACTTAGGAAGTGTTTTTGTCTTGCTTTAACAGCCCTTTTTTTCCTCTTTTTTTTTTTAATTCTTCCCATTTTCTCTGCTGAGGTTATCTATTTTACACTGTTAGCACGACTGATTTCTGTAAGATATAGAACTAAGCAGTGGTCTATGCTGGAATCTTCCTTCCCATCAGGGTTGGAATCCTCCCAACAACTGCAGCTCCATGGCTGGGAAGAAGCTGAATTGTGATGTGTGACAGGAGATGGGTGAAACCTCCCAATTGCATCTTACACAGACTGAAAATTTTCAAGTCTAGGAAGTTCTTTCTTTTCCCTGCCCCTCATCCCACCTTGATCTTGTGCTAAGAGCTGAAGTCATTATACTGGGGGTGCTCCCTAGCTGAGGGCTCAGAAGCTATGGTTGGCTGAGTAGGAATGAGCAGACATGGACAGGAGCCTGGAAATGTCATCAGAATAGGAGGAAAATTATAATCATGCATATGGCATTTTAAAACACAATTTTAGCCTCCGGAGTAGCAAAGGAAAAACTGAAAAGTGTGACACTAATCAAGTGTAAAGACTCAGAAACCAGAAGGCAGAGAAAAAATATAGCAGGCCCTCATCTTCCCCAAGCATCCCATGCTATCCTGCATTGACTTTGTGTTGTCTCACTGAGGGGACCAGTTTCACCAGAGGAAAGCCTTCTCCTCTTCCCTTCCATCTGGGGAAGGGAATCTCAGCAAAAAAAGCCATTTATCTGGGAAGGGGATTTAAAAGAGGTATAAACAAGGAGTGAACAAGGTGTAAAGCACATGTAAAGGACAAAACTCCCACCCTTCTCCTTCTTGAATGGAACTAAAGATGGTCTCCACCCACCCAGTGGAGGGCTGGGGTCCCCATCTGAGCCAGAATGGATGTGGGAACTCCCACAGAAACACGCAGCTACTGGGAACAAGGGAAGCTACTGGTAGCAGTGGGAAGCTCTGACTCTCCCTAACAAAGTCTGCTGTCTCCCTGGAGTCCAGGTTAAGGATATAATCAGGAACCTTCTCTTCTAAACCTCTTGTGGCCAACAAACTGCTTCTATCCATTAATTATCCTCCAGGTAGGTGGAGAGGAGACCAGAGTTCATAAAACTAGTGAAAAGCAAAAGGGACTTGAGAGCCTTGGGAGAACTGCTTTAGGGATCTGAAATGCAGGTTACATTTTTCCTTCCTCCTTCCGATAGGAAAAAGCAACATTGGAAGGAACAAACGTGTTGAGTCTATCAATAAGTATCTCTGAGGCTGGTGTTGCCACCACAGTTTTGGTGTTTTGGGCAATGGGATGGCACACACAACACCAGAAGAGCCAAAGGCTCCTGAGGTAGTCCTACTCAACAGTAAAGCATCTGTGAAACACCTCAATGTGAGGCTTGTGTCACCTCCAGGGCAGCAGCCTGGTCAGTGAGAAGTCCCATAGGATAGAGCTCCCAGCAGCACTGCCACATCTTAGGATGAAGCTGCAGATTTTGAAAAGAGTTTTCATAGGACCGTTAGTTAAAAAGGCACATTTTGTTAACTGGTCTTTTCTTTTCTTTTTTTTTTTTTTTAATTATGAGATCCTTAAGCATTTTTGCAATATAAATAATAATTTTTAAATGGCACTATTTGAAATAGTTTCATGAAGGTTTCTTATTTCAACTAGAAAATGGTGCTTCATAACAGTCTCAAAACACTTTACAGGAGTACTTCATTTGGATTTCCTCCTTTTATATGGTTCAGGCTCAAAGAATATTTCCTCTGTGGTACCCGGGGAAGCTTTTTGTTTAGAGATAAGAAATAAATTCCTGAATTTTAGTTTTCCAACCAAATGTTATTACCTAGGGCAAATCGCATAGCCATTTTCCTCAGGCAAACACAATGCACTTACATGATGAGACACTCATCCTATCACAGACTCAATGGGATCTTTGTCATTCATTCCAATTTAAGAGCTTTCTATAGCCCTTGCAAGAGCTGCCGCTGCTGTGCTCTGTTAAAGGCAGAGACCACATTGCATCGCAGAAGACACCACAAGTGAATACACCCTTGTGAATATCTTTCTTTCTTTGACAGGTCAACAATTTTGATCTGTGCCAGAGAGGAATGAGATAGGAAAAAAGGAGCTTACTAGTTTCAAGCGCTATTTAAAGAATGGTTAACATGCCATTGCTAAGTCACTTTTCATCCGAGATCATCAGGTGTCCCTGTGCTGTTATATCCCAAATCCTATTTCTCTTGCCACACAACGCCACTTCCAGTCTAAGAGGCCATTTTGTCATCCTTAAATTCAACTTTCCCAGTGTCTTGGGAGGGAGACCAGCATGTCTCCCTATGCTTGGCAGCCCCAGGTGGGATTCTGCTCTCCTTTGTGGCAATGAAGGTGAATTTCAGTAGGATCAGGCCTTATTTGAGTAAAGCAGCATACAGTATCATATTAAATTGGCACCCTGGACTGCTTCTGTGTGCTTGGCTCTGTGAAGTTTTCAATAAAATGTGAGTAATTATTTTATAAGGTGTATAAAGAGCTTATTCAAGGCATGTGCTCATTAAGCTCTTTCAGTTATCATTAACATCGACCCCCCCCAAAGGACAACAGTGATAATGATGCGATATGGGGCTAAAAACTGTGCCATTTAATATGAGAGCATGGTGCAGTGATTTAAAAGCACTACTAAGCCTTTTTGACAACATTCTGCTAAGACCTGGAGAATGTGACTGCTTGGAATTAGTTAATGAGTCTTATATTATTCTCAGACTAATCTGGATAATTGGTATTTCACTGGAATGAATCTAGCATTCCAGATCGATTTGAGGGTGATACATGAAAATGAGTACTCATTCCAGACCTAAATTAAGAGGCAAAGTGCAAGATGCTCTGTTTCAAACAGCAGAATAAGCCACCATCAGGCAGAGGGCCTCTGGTGGCCCTTCAGCTGCAGGAGTCTGGGGAGCAGCTTAATCTGGAGGATCCAGCCATGAGCTGGATGTGTGACTGCTCATAGAGGGTTGGCATGTTCCTGTTTGATATTCAACACAGCAGAAGAATAGGTCACACTTAACAGAATGTTCTAGATTCACCCTGAAGTAGCTGGCACCAGATTTCAACCCTTAGGGTTCTGCACCATGGAGGTCCCCAAATCATTATGACTCAGTGCTGTCACATCTGTCCCCTGTGAGCTCTCATGTGTCCTGGACCTTTTCCTTCCTCCAGTTTGCATTTTCAGCCTCCCAGCTTGGCCTTATCCTTCTTTCCAGCACAACATCAGGGCTGTGAATTCCTCTGGACCAACCTGTTCTCACTTAGAAGTTCCACTGCATTCAGTAAAAAAATCCCAAAGTAATTCTTCCCTGGCTCAGCATCTGTGAACCGTAAGACTCACTGAAAGATTATCAATAAATTGTGTAGTTCAGATGAAAAGCAGGATACTAGCACATCCCATTTACTTGCAGTCCTCAACTGGAGCAGCCCACCATAGTGCTGAGTCCCACTGCCCTGCCTGAGCAGCCACACCAGCAATGCCTGGTGGCACCAAACACACACCACCCCCACCTTCAGTGGGACCAGAAAGGCACTTCTATTTGTATATTCATGACTTGGGCTTCCTTCCTTGCCAGATACAACTGAGAGACTCACAAGCCACATCACCTGAGTGTTTTAAGGACAGTCCCTGCTGGAGTGGATTTTATTAGCTTTATAAGATCTGCAGAAAATTGTTCCCCTGCAATGGAGAAGCACTCCAAACGTAGAGGGCTTGACCTCCAAGCCCACTGGGATGCTGTGTACAATTAGAGCTAACTGGCCCTCATCTATATCTGTACCATGGGTTTGGCCATCATATGAAAAGCAAAGGGGCAGAGCATATTCTGCAGGGACAGCCCTCTGCATATCACAAGTTCAGCAGAAGTTTGTAGGCTTTTTTTATGGAAAGATAAGACTGGAGAGCTGACCGTGGAGCCAAAGGGCAATATGCAACTCACAGTATCAAGTCCTGCTCTGGTGCTCCTCCTGCAGTGCAGTACTCCCTGCTCAACACTTACAACTCCACCCAAGACCCAAAGACATCACCTGCAGTGCCTGGGGTGTAGGGGCTCAGCACTTGAGTGGTCTCACTCACTGCCACCTTCTCTCCCTCAAGATCAGCAGCAAATCTCTACCTGGGTGTTACAAAGAGAGTGCAGTTCTGATGTAAGGGGGTGGTCTAATAACAATGGTGGGAAGAAACATCTGCCTACCTCAGGTCCAGCAATGCTGAGAAACCTTTTTCCAATGATTGATAGGTTTCATCCACAAGGAAGAGCCTGCTGAAGTCCAGATGGAAAGGCAGCATTTCTTTTCCCCTCATCTCAATGCCCAGCCCCAAAGTCTCACCCAGCTGTGCACAAAAGCCACTAATCAAGTTAAAAGGCCAGCTTGTGGTGCCAGAGGAGGAGTTGGCAAGAATTATGTAAAGAAATTAAATTCAGCAATGGGAAGGGACAAGTAATGAGGGTTAGAAGTTGAACTGATGGGTCTCTACCCATCCTGCTGCTCCAAGGTTAGCATCTTTCTTTTTGTTTCCTCTAGTGTATCTTTAATATCCTCTCTGCTCTCTGATACAAATCATTGAATTCTGCTTGGCTACTCAGCTCCTATAAGATTTCAGAGCAGAGCTGAAGGCTACAAGGTTACTGAACAACAAGCAGAACCTGCTTTATTGCCAAGCATTTAATATCCTTATTCCAAGAGTCAAAGTTTAGAGAAAAAGTATGGCATGATCCTTCTCCCAGCACATCTTCTGTGCCTCTACTAGAAGGAAGGTGAGGAAAGAGGGTAGGTTCAGAGCCATCAAATACAACAATATCCTCATATTAGCCCCCTTTCCAAAAATCAGCATCTGAAAAGCCATTCCCAGTCAAAAAGGCCAAAATTCTCACAGGTTTGTCCATCACTCCCAGTCCTACCACTCGCTCATTTCTTGTACATGTGCAGTTATTGGATAGTAAGTAAAATGGAATAAAGAAACAGCCTCAGAATTGCAGTGGTTGAAATTATTAGACATTTTCCAAACATTAAAAAAGTATCTATATTTTGTGAAACAAAGGGGTTTTGTTTTGTTGCTGAGTTTTGCAAACAACTGGGGCTCTTTTTCTACCCTTTGCTTATGTTTTTTGTTAAGCTCTTTGCTCAAAGACAGACTTTTTACTTACAGAAATTACTCCTTGTCATCTGCAGAACGTTCTCTGTGGCTTCCAGGAAGGTCTTTTTGTTTGTGACCTGCAAAACAGAGGTCACATCCAGGAAATATTTTAATCCTTTTAGTTCCAGGAATCATGTGGGTTCCTAAGATGGAAAGCTCTGTAGATTGTGTATTCACCACAGCTCACCAGTAACTTCACAGTGCATACCATCATTACTGCAGAACCTAGCCTGATCAGAATGTTTCAGGATAGAAGGTTTTATTGTCTAAGTGGAAAAGCTGCCTTTGTTAGAGAGCGTGGAGCTTGAGGAATAAACACTTAAAGATAACTGTAGAGTAGGTTTTGTAATACCCTGAATGTGCAGCAACTCATGGTCCCCACAGCTCATTTTGTGGTGTGATGGCTCTCAGGATGCTCCTGCTCTGCCGCTTGCTGGTGCCAAAGCAGCACAGATGGACCTCCCCCCCCTTTACAAGCCCCTGTGGGCTCTCCTCCCTGTGCCCAGGTGCCTCCCTGCAGTGCCTGGGGCAGCCACACATCTCAGCCATGTGTCCAGGCTGGCATAGTTCCTATCATGGCTCAGGGGCACCTCACTTCTCAGAAGGCCACAGCCTTGCACTTGTCATAATCATTCCCCAAGTTATTTCCCCATGCATAGGGATCGGATATGGCTCTGGTTCAACAAGGTATTTAACCATCTGCTGAACTAATCAGTTCCTTCAGCTGGAATTTGCAAACTGCGATGCAGAGAAAACAGCCTGAGCTTTCACTGCACCACACAACAACCAACATCAAGCTTTTCCCAAACCTGCTGTCTTCAAAATGAGTCTAGTGTTAACTCTGGAGCAGCTACCTGGCCAGTGAGAAGTCCCACATGGCAGAACTGCCACATCTTAGGATGAAGATGCAGACTGCAGATTTACATGAGCCGACAATGAGCACTCAGCCCAGGAGGACAACTATACCCTGAGCAGATCAAGAGATGAATCTTCTTCTGCTCTGACGGTAACCCACCTGGAGTTACTGCATCCAGCTCTGAAGCCCTCAGCCCAAAAAGGACATGGATGTATTGGAGCAGGTCCAGAGGAGGCCATGAGGATGATCAGGGTGCTGGAACACTTCTGTTATAAGGACAGACAGAGTTGGGACTGTTCATCCTGGAGAAGAGAAGGCTGCAGAGAGACCTCATAGCAGCCTTCTAGTATCTGAAGAGGATACAGGAAAGCTAGGGAGGGGCTGTTTGCCAGGGCATGGAGCAATAGGACAAGGAACAATGGCTTGAAACTAGAGCAGGGTAGGTTTAGATTGGACATTTGAAAAGTTTTGCCCACAAAGGTGGTGAGACACTGACCCAGGTTGCCCAGACAGGTGATGGAGGCCCCATCCCTGGAAACATTCAAGGCCAGGCTTGATGAAGCTCTGAGCAACTTGATCTAGTGCAAGATGCCCCTGCTCACTGCAGGGATGGCTTTGAAAGGTCCCTTCCAACTCAACACATTCTATGATTGTACTTTCAGCTTTGAGAAGCTGCACTTTCAGCTGAGATGCCCATCACTGCACCTGAACCCCAAGCTACCAGATCACTGCTGCTCTGCAGACTCCTCTACAACCAACTTCTGCTCTGCCAGGATTATTTTGAATAAATTCTCAACTGATATTCAAATGAAAATACGCATGTAGTTCGTTGTAGCTAAAGGTTTTTATTTTTAAAAATATTTCCAGCTTCCCATTTTCCATTCTCAAGGTGTTCATTTATGGACAGACCACTATGTGCTATATTTAGCAGTAAATGTGTATTTGAAAAAAATTACATTTTAAAGTAAAATGTGGTAAAATTTATTTACCTAGATAAACATTTATGTAGCTATAGATTGACAGGCAAGGGAGATCATAAAATCCCAGGGCACACTTGTGTGCATGAAAAAGTATGCACAAGTGAAAAAAGAACTGCTGAATAATATATAGATGCATGCATAGAAATACAAAGAACAAAAACATTCAGAGTGAAGCCAATGCATATTTTTTTGCTTATGTTTACACTGTATTCAGAAGAGACCATAAAAATAAAAAAAGACAACTAGAACTACACAGGTGCCTGTGTACATACATGGTTGGATGCTGGACCAATGGTAAAATGTCACAAACTGACCTTGCCACTAAAGATAAATCCTTATACATTTAATGCTGAGTAGTCCTTTTTTGAAGGAATCTTTTTATAAAAATATTTATAAAATTATTTTGGCCATCTCAATCTGATATCTATAAAATGGAGACAGTATTACTCCCGGTAACACTTTGAAACCTCTGCGTGCAGCTGCCACAAAGAGAGATCATTGAATGGCCTTGTCTGGAAGGGACCTTTCAGCTCATTGAGTCCAACCATCAGCCCAACTCTGACAAGAACCATCCCCAAATCATCTCTCTAATCCTTTCTTAAACAAGAGTTGAATTCAGACATCAGATATTCTCTTAGATCCTAAACTCCTCTAAAATCACATCATACCATATGTCTTAATGTTTGGGCTCAGCCTGAGGGTGAATACACTAGAGACCCATGAAAGAATTGGAGAGAACTGTTACAGATGCTCTTTGGTGAGCAATTACACAGCTGTGCCCTCTGAGCAACCTGAATTCATCCCTGTGTGCAGCAGTGCACCATAGTTTAAACCAGAGCAGCACTTCATGAGTTAAACTGATGAGTCTTGGAGACTGCACTATGCAAATAATTAGTTACCTAAGCAGCACCAGGGAACTGAGTTAAACTATTGACACCTGCAGTTGCAAGAACAAGGTTTGCAGCCAATGCCCAGGAAACAGCAAGAGAACGGAGTAACTCCCACCTCTGGCTCCTTGCTAATAACTGCTTGGGGCTTATCTTCAGATATGAGCAGAAGCCCTTAAAGCCTTACATAATTCCACAAACAAAATTAGCTGCTTTCCAAGCTTTCCACCTACTACAAGGAAAAGACACTTGCTCAAATGTAGGACATGGCTGCTCACCTCAGCAAAGCAGCATCAGGCAACCTGTGCATCCCAGTGATCCTCCACTCAGGGCAGGCAATGCTACAGGCTCAGCACTGCAGACTCCAGACTTTCATCAGTTTGGCACTTTTTTAGTTTGGTCTGGATTTTGGTTGCCTCCTCTTCTTTTCCAAAACTACCTTTAAAGAAAGCAGATTTTTCACAGAATGAGCAATTAGTTTGTGCTGTCAATGGATACATAAAACCCCTGTGATTCAGACATCCCTACTAAAATCCCCATGTGTTTCTGAAGACACAAGCCCTTTGAACTTGGACTTCCTTAAATGATCACAGCAAAGATACAACTAATGCACCACACTGCTGCTCACATGCATTGAGCTCTGAGTACACTGCTGAACCTCTTAGATGATTGTATATATGGTTATTTAACTCTCCTCTCAGCTGTGAGACCCCCTAAATTCAACGAGCATCAACTGGAAACGGAATCTCAGACCCTCTCTCTCTGCTAGTTACACAGGGAAGAAACTGCCTTATTTTTTGCAAAGTAAACTAATATTTAAGAAAACGGAGTGTGGGTTATAGACATTCCTGGGCAAAGCGCACAAGGAACTCAATATGATACACCATGCTCCAATAAATCATCCAATTATGGATGAGTAATAACTTATAATCATAAATAAGAAGAAATAAGCCCACACTGACTGCAAAAAGACTCATATTTTGCCACATTGCACTGATGCTTAGTCCAACTCGCAATAGCAGATGAGCAATCCTTAGGGAGCTCTAGGGAATGTTGGGTATTAGAAGGTCAGGTTTCTTTTCAGATCTGGACATTTTAATTTAATTCCAGCTAATGCCTGACAGATGAATAATTCATTAGTATTTCTCAGTTTGGAACTAAAGTTCTCAGAGAATTTAGTAAGTGTGAATGTTGCTGCAGTAAACATATGCCGATTATTTTTTCAGAAGCTAGAAAATGAGGTTTCGCCCAAAAAAAGTGGGTAAAATAATTAAAATGTAAATTGAAATAAATTATTCACACTACTAAATTTAAATAAATGACTCCAACACCTAAACTCAATTAAGGCATGTTGTTAGTTAGAATACTCAGTATTGTATAGCAGATGTACAAAGCCAAGAACTGGAGCCAAAAAAAAAAGTGTTCAGTGTGCATGAATGTTTTATAGGTAGCAGAGTGTATACCCTAAGGGCCTGGGATATTACATTAAATTATACATTTCTAATAAAGAAAATATAAATGAATATGGAACAAATGTCAACTTTAAGCTTAAAACACCGAATTCTTCTTTCAAGAGCGAGCTTCCCCCTTGCATAAGAGTTGCAGCATTATCTTGTTTAATGGCTTAAATGCTGTTGTCAGCTGAAGAGCTGTGTGTGCACGAGGAGGCAGAAGTGCCATTGGCAACTGTTGCCTAGTGTTATGGAAACCATTCTAAAATGAGACCACATTTACTGTCACTTCAAACTCTTTTAAAATTTTAATGGAAAAAACATATTCAGAAGAGGAGACTTATTAATTTACCCTAACTTTCCTTCCTTTTTCTTTTTTTTTTCCTCTTTTTTCTTTTTTTTCCTCTTTTTTTTTTACATATGGCTCACTTGCAATCACAGAAACAAGTTGCTGTCAAAACCTACCTATCAGGAGGGAACTTTCCTCGCTCCACAACAGGTGTCTAATGTTAGGAGCAAGACTGAGGGGGAGGAATCTGCCAAGCATTCAATATATTTTCTTTGCCATGGTTTTAGAAAATGCGGTATCACATGTTGAAAATTCATGCCTATCTAGTATTTAAGCCTACAGCCTTAGCTCCAAAATAGAATTCTTTTCTTCTTTTTTTGGCTGACGAGGGGGAAGAGAAGCTATAAAGAGTCTTTGTTACTGTACTTGTCACCCCACGCCATCAGTCACATTTGGAAGTACAACCTGACTTCAGACTTGCCGTGGGATGGAAATTTGGGCTGTGGGCAGAGACTGTGTGCTGTCAGCATTCCCTGCAAGGAGAGCACAGAGCCATCTTCTCAATCAGGGTCAGTTTTAGAGGTGGCTGGAGCCACAGCACCCTCTCATGAAGCCTGTAGTGTTTAAATCCAGCATGTGCTGGAAGGGGCCAGTGACATGACCACAGAAATGCCACATGATGGCAGATGACAGAACCTGAGCTCCACAGGAGATCTTTACCCTTGCTGATGGTTCCCCTTCCTTAGAGTGCTGTTCAGCTGCTGAAGATTCAGATGGAAATCCAAGTACTTTCAGAGACAGAGGAGATTGACTGGGAATGAAAGTTCTAAAAGATTTTTTTTTCCTCTAATCAGATGTGGAGTTAAGATGTAAGCCTGTTTTAGTCCTCTGCAAAGCAATGTTAACAGATATTGAGCTCAGCCTTAATTGGATCTGTTAACCACCTAGCAAAGCCAGTGCACATTAACCAGCTTCAATTACAGCAGCATTGAGTAAAGATCCAAATGCAAGGGCAAGGAATGAAAAAGGGGGAAAACAGTGGGCAACCATTTTAATCCAGAGAACCAAACTAAATTGAGGTATTGTTCTGAGGGCAAGACACTGGGCTTTGAGGAGAGGGAGCAGTGGGGAATATCAGCTTGTTCTCTTCCTGGAACTGAAAGTGTGAGCAGCCTGAACCTGGTCTGTGCAGACACAAATACTTCAAGCAGCTTATTCTCTCTGCCAGCAGCCAAGTGAATAGGAGTGCTGCAAAGAAACTGCAAAATGCAGCCTATTAAGAGACCAAGCTCTGATCCTTTACCTCCAACATCAGCACAGGCCAGAAGCTAACCTAGCAGAGAACCCACCAGGGAAAGCTTCTTCTTGATGCCAGGCAACTCTGCAGCAGGGTCTACCAGATCTGAATGGTTCCTTCATAAGGATAAGAAGAGGGTTAATGCTTTTCGCCTTGGCAGAGAACACCTCACAGCTGTCTGTCCTCATTTCAGGGGCTGCCAGGGAACATTGCCATGGGAGGAGGAGGAGGAAGGGGGAATTTGTGTCTGGGCCCAGCTGGACCAAGTTGCCATATCCCACAGGGAGCTATAAAACTCCTCTGGTGAGGCTGGCACTTGTCCTGATTTAACTCAGCAGCCAGGTCTTTCCTGCAGGAAAGATGAGGAAACTATTACCAAAAGGGAAGACTTCAGTGAATGTATCAGTTTTACATGTGATGTTTATCTTTGATGCTTTTTTAATAAAGACAAAATACCTACATCAAGGACCAATGCTGGCTTCATTATTGTCATAGGAGTGGTAATAATTTAAGCAGTGCCTTCAGAAAGTTGGTTTTATAAAGCCAAAAAATATTACAAGCTAAACCAACTAAAAGATGGAATAAGAAAAAAAATATGAGGGCTCTGTAAGAACTACTTAAGAATATCTTATCTTAACAGGAGAAAGAAGGTTGCATCTGTGTAAAAACACAACAGAATAAGCTCAGCATAATAAATCAAAACCCTCTGCAGCAGGAAGGAAAGGAATGCAGCCAGAAAAGTAAACTTACTGATAAGAAGGAAAAAGATGAATTTGATAGTATAAGAAGATTGATAACTGACAACAAAAATGTGTAGCTGAGAACATTACTAAGGGAATAGTTTTAGAAAAATACTTCTGGAGTGGAAAAAAAAACTTGAAATAAAAGCATAGGTACTTTTATATTCAGTAACAATGGAAAAGAATTCAACAAAAAAGGCTGTTTAGTACTGGGGAGAAAGGATGATATATTTGTTAAATTATGATAGTAATATCTATTCCTACTGTAACTAAAGAGGATATTAATCAACAGCTAGTGTAGTTAGACATACTTAAATCAGAAGTTCTGGGCAATTTGCATTGAGGATTTTTAAAGCAGCTGGCTGAGGAGCTTTTCTGGCAGCTAATGTTGATTTCTCAGTAACCTGTGGACAGTGGAGAATTCCAGAAAATTTAAGAAATGCTAGTTCCTTGTACACTCATCTAAAAGCATGGGCAGGGTGGCTAACAGGTTGTCAGACTGGGGCCAGTATAGGAAAACAAAGGAAAATCTCATATTTAATCTGGTTTACAGAGACTCAAGGGTGCATGTTGCTGTTTATACTGCTCAACAAAGTATGGAAAATGTATCTTCTCAAAGTAACTTCAATCTTCTTAGAGTGATTATTAAACTGGTTTATATGGGAAGAGCATTTAATAAACTGTGGTAAAACACTGCTGTACAGATGACAAAACCATGAACTTCAAAAGCTTAAAAAAATAAAATCAATAGGTGTACTAAAAGGTCAAACTGAATACAAAATTACTTGACTATAGATTAACTGGAAATGTAAAAGCCACCAGAAAGCAGGAACTGCAGCCTGAGCAAGGGAATCTATAGCAAAACCCAAGATGTCCAACTTTAAGCAACCCAAATAGTGTGTATTCCAGAGACACATTTGAAGTTGCTAACAGTTTCCAAAGCAAAGAAACAATTTATTGTTTTGATAGTTTTCATCACTATAGGAATCTTTATATTTAAGGTGGATATTTTTTCTAGCTGAGGCTATAGTTCCCCTATCACTACTGGAAGTTAATACAGCAGATTAAATATTTCAAGCCCAGCAGGAAATGCAGTTTTCCCCTGTAGCTCAGGATGCTCTGCTAGGTTACATGTGCATTGCAGAAGGAGATCCTCACCTCTCCTAGCTTTTTCTTCCAATTGCCTTTTTTCTAGGAAGTTTATTTATAATGTACTAAAAGATGCAGTATTTGTAGCTGAACCCAACATACAGCAGCAGCATTTTGGGTGATAAGACTGCAGTGCTCCATGCTTTATGAGTGATGCTTTACTTGGCTTGGGGTTTTCTATTTGAACTTAAGTAGAACGACCTTCCTTTTTTTAACTTCAAAGAGCAGTGGAAGCAGAAGTGACTAATTTGATTGCACATGCAGAAGATATTCACATCAGCTCCAAGAAATTAATATTCTTCAGTGTTAGAAGATACAAATCTGGGGCAGCCATACAAAATCAAGCCTCTTTCCCAGGTGAATTTCACCGTCTCAGTCTGTAGTAAACAGATGCTGAGCATATGAGCTTTAGGGACAAATCAGCTGACCTTCAAGTCCTTCCCTCATTTGCCATCAATAGCATATTTATTGATTGCAGAGCTGGCTGGTACAGAATTCCTCTGGAGAGATTCAGGATCAGAAAAGTTAAGAAAAATCTTTAAAGTGCATAGCTCAATTCTCCTGCCTGTTGTCACCAAAAGTGAACCTCTGAAATTGCACTTAACTAATAAAAAAGGAGTCTTGTCCCTTGACTCGAACGTACTGTTATTGCCACTTTGGCTGCCAAAGTAAAATCTTCCCTTCTTTTTAAACTTGTAGGCAGCTGAATCTGCATGGCTCCCCACACTCTCATCACTGTTTGGGAACTCAGATGCCTTGGTTCTTCAGGAAATTTCACTGGAGATTAATCTATGAATTATGTCATCTGTGAAGACTTCAGTGAAAATGTCACAGCTGTGATACCCTACATCTGTGATAACTTACTGTGAAGACAGCTACCAAGTGAAAAAAACAGGGAGTGGGAATCAGAAGAATAAGAAACATCTTCAATTTTTCACTCAGTTTTCTTTGTCCACCTCATGCATATCAAGTGTAATATCATATCATTACAGCAGAAGAGTTGGCTTGGACTCATTGAGTAGTTTGAGGGTCCTCCAGCAGCAATCACTGCTTTAAGAACTAACTGAGCAGCAGTTGCAAATGAAATGCTGACCCATCCTGACATGCCAAGGCTCTACATATCATTCCAGTGGTCAAACACTACAAGAAGTAACCAGCCAACACACTTGCATTGCAGTGCAGGGTGGGGAGAATCTGGAGAGCTCATTCCCAAGCTGTTCCACCACTCCACAGCCTTAAAGGTGTTTTCCAACCTAAGACTTTATGATTCTTTTCTATGATTGTTTGAAGCTACCTTTAGATCTTAGGTATTCAAAAGATTAAGAACAACCTGTCTACAGTTATTGCTGAACACACACACAGTGCATATGGTACCTGATGTTACACACCATGTTCACCACGTGTATAGTGAAGTTTTCCTCTTCCACTAATGCTCAAACACCATTGCCTGGTGACATATTGCAGTAGTAGATGACTGGAGTGATAAAGATCTGATGGTATATTAGCATCGTTTATTACTGGAGTATTATCACTGGCATATTATTGCAGTGTATCAGCACAGCAGCAGACAGCAGGAATATAGCAGCAAGAGAGTCATGTTAGATTTTATTAATTCCTAAGAGATAGTTGTAGAATTAGGATGTCACAGAATCAGCATATACATTGCTTTGTCCTCATTCACATACAATATAAACTGGTATATATTTTTGCTGTTTCCAGCATATCCTGTTATTTTCCAGGCTTGAATCATTCCCGTGCTGAAATTTTAGGCTAGAATCTTCATTGTAGATGTTTATTAGCAAGTATGAAGTGACAAAAAGAAAAAAAAAAAAAACAAAAGAAAATGGAAATCTGATCTTGGCTGTCTTATTTTATCACCATCTTCACCATGTAATTTAGGATGAATTTTATGGAACTTTTTTGTATTCCCCAAGTTATTCTACAAAGATATAAAATAGACAAGCTGTAGAGATTTGACACTCATTTACAATGTGGGGGTTTTCTTGTATCTGCATGTGTGCTTCAGTTGCTGCCAAAAATAAAATATAGAACCCAGTATATTCCTGCCACTCAACCTCTCAAATTTGAAAAATGATATCAGATATTTAAATATCAACAACACCCAAGTGCACTTTCTCCCCTCAGTGTTAATTCTGCCCATCTCACTGTGTTTTGCACAATGCAAGACTGTACTTATAGTCTCTTTTCCACATTCATTGCCTGGAGGAATTCCAAAAACACATCTGCAAACATCCCCTGGAATTACTTCATTATACCACCAGAAAATTGTGTTTTTGCTGTAAGCTTTATGTGGAGCAACTTCTGCAAAGAGATCTCAGTACCAACCTGTCTGACCCAGTCAGGAGGACTCTGGTTTAGTTAGTGATGAGTCTCCAACCAGCTAGAGAGTCTCCTGGAGAGGAGACACCTTTGTGGTTGACAAGAGATTATACCTAGCTAGAGGTAAGTCATAACAACACAGCTACTTCTCTAGGATTTTTTTGGTTTTTTTGGCTCAATCTAGCACTGTGATAACTGGAAGATCCCGAATGGGAGAGTAAACTGCAAGAGGTGAGGGACAGCAGAGAAACTAGAGGGTTCTGAAAATATGCCAAGAATCACTGTGGCAGGAATCAGCCCTTTCAGTGGCAGGATGGGCTGTGACAGCTTCCAGAGAACACTTCTCAGGACTGGCTATCTGCATGGAAGACATAGAGCACGTCAGTGAGAAAAGAGAAATTGAAAATGTCAGACTGACCTGCCTGAAAAGAATTTCTTAGGGGCAGAGCAAGGCTACATAGTTAAAATTTTCCCTTTCTGCCCCCCATGAAAGCATTAATGCTCAGGTAGCCACACAGAGATGAGGAGGCTAACCCTAGCACCTGCACTACATCACATATGACAAATGCAAACAAAACAGTAACATCCACTTCAAATTATTTCTTTTTTATCTGCATACCCACTGTTGACAAAAATGGATTGCACTCAGCAACAAGCCTACAACAAGTTAGCAGTTTGGAAACCCAAGTCCTCTTGCTTGCTGTCAACTAGATTGTCCCTTGCTGTGACTTTCCCAAGACTGGCTAGTATAATAATGGCCATTAATTATGCTGCCTGACACACTGCAGAGTATTCAGTAAAAACTGGTGGAAGGGGTACAAAACTAATGGAACTTCTATGTCTCTTCTTTTTTTTTTTTTTAATACGTGGTGTGGGTGAAATTGCTTAAGCTCAACCTTAGGTGCTGATTGATGTCATCCTCTGACCATTGGTAGCTGTACTTTTCCAATGCAGTCTGACTCCATCACAAAAAAACAGCTGGAGAAGGGCAAAAAATTGGCATCCTTTCAGAAGGATGTTTAAAACTGTCTTTTTTTCCCCTCAAGACCTCAGTCAAGACTCATAAAGGATGGGCTGAGAAAAGGAAGGTTCTAAATGGGAGTCTAATTAGAATTAAAAAGAAACAACTACACAACAATTTGTACACTGCTACCATCTAGTGAATTAAAAGAAAACAAAATCTTCCTCTGAGGTAAGATGAACCACATCTAAGAGTATGAACCTTCAATCCTGAAATCACTGGGACTTTTGCCATTGACTTTACTTGGAACAATCCTTAATGGAACAAGCCAGACTAAACATCAGGCATTTGAACTTCAAGAGCAATTACAGAAAGTATCAAAGACTGTTACATATATTTGTGATCTACATAATTGCCATAATTTGTCCAAGATAACATTGAACTAAAGGAATCATTAGCAATTACTGCTCTAAGGCAGTGCAAGTAGGTTCAGCTGGATGAAAAGGAACATTTTAAGTCTGAAACAAAGGGAAGGTTTTTTCACAAGAACTACATATTCTGTTTTAAATTAACTTGAATCTTAGAAAAGGTGTTTCCACTGCAGCCTTGGAAACCTCAGTTCTGCATTTAAGGAGCAAATTTCTCCACAGACTTTGGCCAGCTTGTCTTCTTGCTCTTTGGTACTTCCCCTACACAGAATGAAATAGTTTTTCCTCTCTTATTTAGTGGGCATTTTTCTCAGTTAGATCAGCACAGGCTAACTCCTCTGACAAGCTGGCCACATTGAAATGTCAGTGGTATTAAAATCCACACTCTGGGTGCTGAGCTGAGACCCTGCTATGGGTGTTAGTTGCTGGCACCAGCATCAGACTGGTAGGAGAAGGATGTACTGAGGTTCTTCTCTGGCAATCCTAGTTTAAAGCCCTCTTCAAGGGTGCCAAGCCTCTGACTGAGGATGTTCTTAACCTCTGCTCTGGTAGTTGTAGAGAAGCAGATGGGGCTGCTGCACTCAGCTCCAGCACCTCTCCTGTTGGGACTGGTCCTTCTGCTTCAGCATGCAGCACTGGGAGAAATCCCTTCCAAATTGATCTGCAAATCAGATATGAAACCAGCTGTCATGCCACTGCTCACCTGCCCTGGGACTTTCAAGCAAGATGTCTTCAGGTGCTAAATGCAATCACATCACATAGGAAAGAGTGGCAGAAGAGGATTTTTCAGCAATTTTGGAAATTAAGGTATCAGTTTCACTGTTTCCTTTTACCTCTCTGCAAGCATAGCTAGAATGAATGCAAGGATCTTAATTACCTAATATTAGTAATAAAAATGCATGGCTATGTAACCACGCTTAAATCACTTTCACAAGATTTATAATTATTAGTCTCATATCATAGTTCAGCTAAGACCTTAAGTGTGTTCATAACTAAAAGCATCAGTTTTTACCCTTTACCTCTTAGCCTTAAAATTAGGGACATTACTTAAGCCCGAGCCCAGAATATTATCTCTCAACAGCCCCACTTCATCCTAATGCTGCTGTGTTTATTTGGAGCTCAGATATGTTCAGAAGAGAATCTTTCTAACTATGAAGAACATCTCAGTAATTCCCCGTCTTCTGTTTGTAGCTGAAATTACTTGCATTAGTTTCAAAACAGCACTGCAGAACTCTCTGCAAAACCATTTTTTGTCACAAAACAAGTTCTTTCAGTAATTGTCTTCTGTAAGTCCAGTATTTTAGACAGATTAAAATATTTATAGCATAAAAATCATGCTTTCACAGGAAAAAGATTTTAACATTTAATGTGTGTTAGTTTCAGGTCAAAAATAGGTTCTGAAGTGGTCCATGTTATAGAATATGATTAAAACAGAACTAAACTTCTGGTTTTTCTGTATGTTTTCATAATATCGGAGGTCTCTCCAAAAAAACCTCATTTTTTATATCTTAAAATCTTAATGACAGCACATACAATACTCCCTGCATTGTCCACCCAGATTCCTTAAAGAAAGGATTTTAAGGTTCTGTTTTAAACATGCCAAACACACCTCCAGTATGGCTGAGGCAGCATTTCACAGCACCTTTGTGCTGCTGGCTGCTTCCCCATGAGCCTCCTGCAGTGGCTCATCCAGACTCATTTTAACTTGTACTTCTCATTGCTACATAAAGCATTCTTTTTTTTTTTTTTTTTATTTCTTCAGGGCAAATGGATGGGATCTGTAAAGCAAGAGATTTTTGAAATGCATCTTAACTTGCAGATCAGCTTTTGACAAATTAATTTCCACTTCGTTTTTGGAGTAGTTCCAACTCATCCTCATGAGTGAAATATGAGCATCAGAAGGTGGAACAGAAAATACAAAGCTAATGATCTGGTTCATGTTAGTTAGTTCTCTCTTAATCCTTTGAAAGATTGCATTTCCCGTCCCTGAAATTTCCTCTCACTGATGGTTTTTAAAAGAAACAAGACAATATTTGCCATGCATTATATATCAAGATTAACTCAAGAAGCACGGATGATCTATTCACCATCCCTATAAGCCTCTCATAATTAGGTCTATCAGCTTTCAAGGGCAGGACTGTCTTAGCTTTAAGAAAAAGAATTACCAATGAGATGTAAACTGTTTCCCAGAGTAAAGTTAGAAAGGACAAAGGGACCTAATTTTCACCCCTTATCTGCCCCTCATTTTTACTCTCCACAGTCATGAATACACAAAAGCTGCAGACCTGCAGTCACTTTGTTCCTGGAAAATGGACACAGCTCCTTCCCAATCAGTCTTGCACCAGAGCTTTCTTCAGTTCTGACCTGCCCTACCCTGGGGACCACATTTAAATTTCTACTCACTTCAAGCATTGCAAGATTTTCATCTAATTCTTTTGCAAACCTATGCTGCCTTCAGCTGAGCCATCTACCATATTTTTGTTAGAAGATAGCCCAGGATGTGGAGGTAGAAGTTTGGGCTCACCTTTCCAACAGCATTTGTTGGGTTTTTCCACTCAGATTCTGTGCAGGACTGGTAGCTAATCTCATACATAGCCATATCCTAGGAGGTCTCTGCATTGGTCCTTTTGAGTACCTGAAGCCCACCCATGATTTCTACCTTACTTACATCCTCCTGCTTGCTCTCCCTAGCCTTGTGTAGGAGAAAAGCCATTCTGCTCCTTGTCCTTCCCTCTGAGCAGCCTTGCTCCCTGGGGCAGAAGCACAAGGTTGTGCCAAGCACTGCTGCTGCCTCTTAAGTCATCAGCAGACTCAATACAAACCCCAGGTACAATTCCAATGGCTAGGAAGTCTGAACACCCACACAGGCTGACTGGGGTTAGTTTTGATGGGTATCTTGGAATGGTAGTAAGTAGAACTTTTACCTGAACAAGAAATTAGAATTAAAGTAGTATTGAGTATTTGTCCTTCTGCTCCCAAATATCCTTTGTCCAGCCAGCTCTATCAACAGTTAATAGCAAGGTCACTGACATACAGAGAAAACAAGCAAAATTTGTTTTGAAGTTGTGAAATAAATGCAGATTAATAAAGACAGCAAGATTCTGTTTACTAACAGGTATTTATAGGGGGAAGTGTATTTGCATGAAACCATTCCAGACATCATCTTTTGCCTCTTATATTCATAGTCCTGGAGAATGTTTTCAGACATCCATCCTCTTAAAGAAAGAGCATCCTATCACAGTCAAAGAAGGAAGAGTAAATTTGAAAAGATGGTCTATTCGATTTTGTTCCAGTAGAACTGCAAGCACTTTACTTTTATCTATTATTTCAAACATTGAAAATTCAGTCCAGTTTCCAATTCTGATACTCAGAAACTGTGGGGAAAGAATATTTATTCATTTTCAAAAAGTAAGAAAGATTTGGGTTTTTAAATCACAGGGAATTTCTTTAAAACAACTAATTTTAGCCCCATTAAAAAAGATTAAGCTTTAGCATGGATACACATCCAAGTTTCCCTTAAAAAAGGTAGTTTGGCTTCAGATTTTCAGAATGTCTCACCTTTCTTCTCCCCTTCCCCCACTCTCCCTTATATTATATAGCTGGTGGGGTTCTTAGATTATAAAAAAAGACATTAAATCAGAGAGCCTGTGTTTATTCTGCTTTCTTCACTTTTCTACATTCAATTCCACACTTACTAGCAGGGAAGACAAAAGGAGGAGACATTTTTCAATACCAAGACCCTAATAATATCCCTCTGGGATTACCTGCAGCTCAATACATCATTCAAAATCAAAGATTAGAAGTAATAGCCACGCTAATATTATTTCACAATCCACAAACATAAATCCTCATTTGTTATTCATGAGCTTATCACACACCTCTTCAGAAGCAAAATACTGCAGCATGTGCAGAAAATGGTAACACAAAGTGAGCAGTGAAGGAGAAACAGACAACTTTATGGCTTCTTTAAGGTAAAGATATTGCAGGTACATCTGATATCAGCACAGAAGTTTCCCTGCCTGGCTTTGACAATCTACCTGGCAGCAGTATTTTTTGCCTCCCTAATCATTAGTTAATCAAATCCCAGTCCTTAAGTGACCACATCCAATGTGCATTGCTTTTTTGAGATGATGCTGATGCTCATGGAAATTACTTATTATATGAGGTGGCTGAGGAAAGCCACAGCACCTTGCACATTCACCCTGCTTTCATGTGTGGTGACAGACCCAAGTTTTTTAATTGCAGTGAATACATGGACACCCTTTCACAAGAAAATTGAAAGCTAAACCTGAGTCTTTTGCTTACCACCTACCAGTATATTTCTGCTTTCTGCATAGAGATGAGCTGCTGACCTTGAGCACTGTGTGTTTTCTGGGCTCGTACCGTGCTGCCTCCTGCACACAGAGCTATTGACAGGAAGCTTGGAAGTAGAGAAGACTATGAGAATCACTTGAAGGCAGGTATGGATGGGCTCCCAGCCAAATGTCCCATCACTGGCCAGAGGCAAATGTAAATCCAGAGCCAGTTTCTATTTCACAAGTGATCCCATGCAGGTGCTAACTCAGCACTTCAATGCCCACTGTCTCAGCTTTGAAAAGTTGGAGGCAGAGCAAGTCTGTGCTCTGTACAGAAGAGGCATAGCCTGCTTCTGCTCTGTAGTCACTCAGTTTTGAACCCCAGCTTGAGCAAACATGTACACAGTCCTCCTGATGGTGGTTACTGTAGAAACAGAAAGGAAACTTCCACCGATGTTTCTCTCTTATTTCCCAATAAATAGCAGCATCTCCCCTAGAAACTATATCGATCTCTAGTTGTTCAAATAACTACTATTACAGAAGTAGATGAACTCTCCCCTGATAGACCTGTCAGACTCCCTGCTGATGAGAAGGCTTCCATGCAATCCATATCCACAATTGCTTTGGAAGGAGACAACTGATGTTCCCTCCCTTTCCCCCCCCTCTAGCGATATCCCTGTAGATTTTTTCTGTTTCCTCTATCTGTTCTTTTTTTAAGCCAATACTTGTTTTGAGAAACTGCTCAAGTTGTGACAGGAGCTTCTGAACTATCCCAGTAATTGGCCTGCCTATGAAGAAGGGAGAGGTTGAGAATGACAGTCCAAGGGAAAAGAATCTTGAAAACATCATGTCTTGGGAAGCTCCTATCACAAATAGGGTCATGCTATGCAAGCTTGCTACTCTGCTACACTGCTCTGCACAGTGACTATTTCCTCTTAACATCTTCTCCACTATTAATAGTACAGGGTTTGATTTTATATATTAATTCTATTATGTATTTTCTGTATTATCTCCTATGTTTTGTATTTCTATAACTACTGCAGACCATTTTCCCCAGCACATAGGAAAAGGTATTAAATACACAATTCATTTAACTGCTACTTTTGCAATTTTGCTGGTGAACACTCAAACACTGAAGAGTTAACTTAAGTCATCAGAATCTTGGTTGTTCACTGGATCTACCAGGGTACCAAATATTCATCATATGCTGAAGCATTTAAGTACAAGGTTTAAGCAAATGTTATCAGAGCAGTTGAGAACAAAACCTACAAGCCAACAAAACTGCACCAATTTCACTTGAACAGCAACACTTAATGGAGCACAGATTCAGTCCTCTGGTGGAGCTGTCCTAAGCAAAGACAATTTGCCTTCCTCCTAAAAGTAATTAACTGAAAGCTATTTGGTAACTTCCTTGACAGATGGGTAGCACAGTCCACTGCCCGATTTTCTGATGCTTATGGAGTGACCTGACTGAGCCAGCAAAGTCCTTAGTATTTCACCACCTTGGCATCCAGGGAGAGACTTAGGCATCTAGCATTTAAATGCTTTTTTACTTTCTTAACTGTTTAGTGGAAGAGACAGAAAGCCAGCAACTGCTTATGCTCTTGATCTCTCTTGACACAAGGGAAGGAGCACCTTCCTGAGCAAGCCTAACAGCACACATTCTGAGTATGGCTGAGCTAGAGCTGACAGCTTCCTGGGCTCTTACATAGCTATCCCACATGTGACTTCATGCTGAGCAGGAGAAAAAGGCAACCTTTGAGACAGCAGCACCTCCAGCCCTCAGAGCAGCCAGCAGTCATCATTCTCAGCTTTCCCATTAGACAAGCCAGAAACAGTGTAAGAGGAAAAAATGAGCATATTCATCTGTCACCTACACGTGCATGTATTGAACTCACCTTGATGCTGTGTCCCTTAAAGGGTGAAGAAAATTGTGTGAATGGTGGAAACCTATGAGATTGCAAGGGGGGTAGAAACACTGATTATTTAGCTTCCAGCTTTATTATACAGGAGTTGGGAAGGGAGAGGCTATAACCATACCAACACAACAAAGGTTTAAAATCCTTCAGGTGTTAGCCTGTAACAGGTTGCCCAGAGAGGTTGTGGTTGCCCTCTCTCTGGAGGGGTTTAAGGCCAGGGTGGACAAGGCACTGAGCAACCTGATCTAGTGGGAGGTGTCCCTGCCTATGGCAAGGGGGTTGAACTAGATGATCTTTAATATCCCTTCCAACCCAAGCTATTCTATGATTCTATTCCAGCCCTTTACAGGATTAAACCCAAGTGCTCACTCCCAAGCTTTCCTTCTCCTTCAACATAACAGAACTCCCTTTTCCACAACTGCTTTTTAAACACAAAAAATATTGCTTCTAGCCAGATATTGGAGTCTGCCTCTCACCTAATGAATGATCAGTTTTCATGTAGAAATCACTGCTTTCAGATAACTGGCAGAATAAGCAGATACCTCTCCAAGTTCGTTGGTTTTGTTTAAAGTGACATCTGGCTGAAAATTTTCAGGTGTCTGGAAAACTGCAATAGATCTCCTGAGTATGCATTAATAGGCCACAGACATGTCAGACAAAGCTGAGTGCTGAATAAAATACCTCACCTAGCACTGCAGTTCATCATGTGGCTTCCCATACCTCCAATAAACCTCTCCCATCTGTGCCTGCCATTACAGCTTTCAGCCTTCTCCAGGGAGGGAAATCCAGTCACAATAAGGTCAACACTGGAATAAAAGCTTTGATTGTATGAAGTATTCAATCCATTTAGCAGGATAGTAGCTGACTTTGTCTCTCAAAAGTTATACTCCTTTTAGCAACTAAATACTCCAGAAAGGAAGACCTCCAATGCCTGCAGGTGGTAAAGCACTCTGTGGTTGCTAAAGAGCTACCAAAATTCCTAGGCTTTAATCTGAAAAATGCTGTCTCAGTATGTGGTACTTGACTGCTGTATACTGAAAGATGTTCTGGCTAAGATATAGCCTGGTCTGCATGTGTTGCTGGATGGGGGGAAATGTTGCTAATGCTGCTTGAGAGTTTGACTCAGCTGCACATGGCTCTTCACTAAGTGTTAGGAGACCTGTATATAACCTTAAAGAGGTAAAATAGTGGCTTTCTAAGGCTTGCAAGGGGGATCTTGAACTTATCCTAGTACCACTGCTACCTACCACCTTAGTTGATGATCCAGCTACTAGGTTCACTCACTCAGTCCAGAGGTGAGCATAGAGAACAACAAGAACCAGCAGCAGGCAGAAAGTGCATCACACTGTTCACTTATGGTACTGGCTAATATATCAGTTACTGAGCTAGAATCCTGCTGAGATTCCATCTGGGAAGCACATACTCTTGTGCTGCAGGACAGGGTGAACCCCAGCATGCCTGGGGTAAAGGCTGCTCCCTAAGGCAGCAAGTGCATGGCCTCCACTGAGCAGGGAGCAGTGCACAGACTCACCAGGAACCTCACAAGTAGCAGGACATGAATGTGAAAGGGCCCAGAAGCTCCTAAAAAAATAGTGGATTTTATTTGGGAATCTCAATGCAAGTATATGACAGATAGAGAAAGAATTTGTTAAATTCCTTTTGGCACACCACTATAATTTATTTGCTGCTGGCCATTGTATGTTGTGCATAACCAAGTGCACTTGTGTGTGCATGTCTGTGTAATACATAACTTTTGAGTTTGACAATATTGATTGAAACCCTTTCAGTTTGATGAATGGGTGCATTATGCAGTGAACAGTGAAACTCACCTTGATGAGTCATTGGCAGGATTTTCTCAACTTTTAGAAGGCATCCTCTCCCATGGGCTAGCAGTCAGAAGTATCCTCCCAGCTTGTCTTCTCCAGCTCTTGACTGTGACAAGACAAGGCCAGGTATTACTTACATCCCGTCAGTTCTTCCCTCCTCTTCAAATCCCTCTACACACACCCTAATGTACACATGGAGGATCAAGGGATGGAAAGTCTCTCAGGGTTCATTTGGATTTGCAATGCAGCTCTTTCATGTTAATTTTACTTTCCCTTTTTCCTCACCCCAATTCACTCTGACGTCTTGCCACAATATTGTCAGTCTCAGAGAAAACAACAAGCCAAAGCAGATGTGCTGAACACATGGTCACCAACAGGAGCAAAGTTAGCATGTGAAATCATTCCAAAAGAGGAATGTCTTATCCAAAAAATAATCTGCATCTGCTCCTGTTATTTGGTGGATTGAAAAAAAAGAAAACCTTCCACGACTAAGTTTACAGCTCAGATTAATCCAAAGCTATGAAGTTAGGAGGGTCATCTTAGACCATCCCCTCTGGTACCATTATTCAACAAAAGAAAAATTCATAAGAGGTATACAACTTTTCTTGCATTGTTTGGGTTTCTTTTAATAAACAAGATAATAATAATTCTTTTAATAAACAGTATTTCAAGTTCCTTATGTTTGGTGTTCCAGAGGTTATACTGGATAATGCTACACTTTTATTGTTCTTCAAAAGAATTATGTGATTTTCCAATTAAAAACAAAAAAAACCCAAAAAAGCCACTCTGCTTGCAATGTTTCTCTACTCATTTCCTTTGTCCTGTAGGGTTAGTCTGGGCAATAAACTCATCTAAAAGAGAATCTATAGAACAGCAATTATAAGTTTTTACTGCTATTTCTGGTCCCTTTGAGATCTGTACTCCCTGAAAATGGGACGATACAAAGCAAACCTCCTGAAGAGTGAGACACATCTGACAACCTCTAATGATAAGCTCAGGTGGCCAAGCAAAGAGCACAGAGCACTGAAATCAGGCAAAAGATTAACCTTGTAGCCAAACCCTGGGCTTTGAAGCTGAAGTTTTGTACTGAATAAGCCCATTCACTACTCTCCCTGATAGAAGTCATCACTGCTCTGCAATATAATTAAGAGGCACTGAGAAGCCTAACAGCTGAAGTAATGCAGTAGCAAAATCCATACCCTTGTTTGGGAGAAGTGGCCAGCACATGGCAGCAGTCACAGCATACAGCTCTGAATTGATGAGACCTTGTCCAGCTTCAACACAGCACCCTCAGAGACCTGCCTATTGCTACGATTTGATTGCCCATACATTCAGATGGAGTACGCACCACCTGTTAACACACAGAACAAAACACTTTCACCAAGAGCATTTGGTAAATAAATGACTTGGAAAATATTATTAAGCTCAAAACCAACATTTTACCATGTTTGATTTGCCACCAGATGCTGTGGGATCTGAAGATACAGGAGGGGGGAGGAAGTCAAGCCAGTGACTAAAATACAAGTAAAAGCAAGTTCTGTTGTGAAAAGATGGTCAGTGTCTAACCATAATGCAAGGCTCTTATCCTACTCTGGCCTAAAATAAACCCAGTCTATTCAAGGATATTAAGCATCCCTGACAGTCTTTGTCACACACCTTATGAGGGATATCATCTTATTCAAAGAACATGATACTGTTTTTTTGTAGTGGATTGCCCCACATACTGGAGTAAGTTGATGTACAGATTAGTAGCAAAGAGACAGCATCTCCTGCTGAAGACAGCCCTCAAAGGGTGTTTTGCATTGATAAGATGGATGGCAGTAAGAGCAGCTGGTAATGATGCCAGTTAAACTTCCATCTTTTTGCCCCTTTCCTCTTCCCAAGCTGAGAAGAGACTTCTAGCTGTACAGCTTTCACTAAATGCATGGTATTGCAGAGGAATGTTATTGTTTAAGCATTTCCAGTCCTCAGGGCTCCTTTAACTGATAAACATTTGCAGACTTCCCTTGAGAGTGACAGGTGCTTGTCACACTGGGAAAATTCACTTAGGAGTGTTAGCAATGTAATAAGACAGTAGTGAAATATGAGCAGTGGTCATTGAAAAGAGCTGGTAAGAACTGTTGAAATCTTCCCAGATTACTCTGCTTGACAACTCTTCACCCTAAACAATGGGGCTAACACCATCTAAACAAAACCATGGTGTATGGTCTGACCCTCATGTCACAGCCTGGTGACAGGAGTAGCATTCTTTAACACCTCTGTGCTTCCCACAGAAGGGCATTTAACCCTCTCAAGTACAGAAGTCATCATTGGACAATTCAGCCTTAGTATCACTGAATTCTTCTCTTGTACTTAATCTAGATGAAAGACCTAAATACAGATATAGCTCTAGACACCTGCAGCAGATTGAGCTAAATACACAAAGTTCCTTCATGCTGAAATAAAGGTGGTTTTGGGGGTTTTTTTGTTTGTTTTTTTTGGGTTTTTTTTTTTTTTTTAAGTAGATATGGTTCACTTCTTACTGTCCACACCACCATGGGCTGGTGGTGTGGAAACTGGGTTTTTACTCAGAAACAAACTGACAGGGACATAAGACCTCTTGCAAACACACAACTCCAAGAAGGACGGGTGCTAAACAAAACTAACTTTGTTACAGTAAACCCAAGATCCTTATTGGAGTCTCTGTGGTTTTCCAAGTCATAAGGAACTACATTTTCATCCTCAAGAGAAACAACACTAAGACAGACTATTTCTTTAAGTACCAAAGTTTTAAAGTAATTTAGTGACTTGGGAAGGAGAGACTTCCCCCTTTGCTCCCTCTTTCTTTCGAGTGCAGGATGAGGTTACATGACTAGTTGGAATCAATGCAGATTCTTAATGATGCATGAAATGAAATATTGCTGTCCAGTGCACAGTGAATATTCAGTGTTCTGCTCTGTGATAGATACATCCTGTGCTGATCTGACAGGGGAGAAACACCCTGCACAGCATCAGCATGCTCTCCCCTGCACCTCAGCCCCTACTTTGTGTCAAACAGGTTGCTAACTCCTGCTGCTACATGCTCTTCTCTGGGCTAATCCATCTGGCAGCCAGATAAACTCCTTTAGCCAAGAGGTAAATTTAAAAAAAACCCAACCAAACATTTTCTATATTATAATTCCTGCTTTGGGAAAACAAACCCAAAATAAATCATGTACCTTAGGGAATTTCTAAGCAACTACACATCTTCATCTGGGACCTCTATAATCCAGACCTGGATTATTCATACATGGTACTCCAAGCTTTTTGCCCTTTTCATATGCAAGGAAGAATTGCCAGTTGGAGCTGGAGCTAGATGGATTAAAGCACTGCTCAGTCAGGGCCAGCAGATTCACAGCTCAAATGCTGACTTTCTGAAAGCTCTCTTACATTAGAAGGGAGAGACAACATGGAAAGGGCTGAATTGTCACTTAAGAGACGACAAGAGGAGCACATATTGCTGTAAGAGACACACTGAAGCAAAGAGCAGGGAAATAGCCTGTGAGCAGAACACAAGCTGTCCATAGCTTCATGTTGTTTTAAAAGCATGTGATCTGAAATAGAGGAAAACTTTCACAAACAGCTGAAAAAGAAAAGCACTTCAAGTCTTTTTACACAAAAATAGCCCCAACCTGTCCAGGTAAGATACAGTAAAATGCAACAGCACTTCAGAGGAGTAGGGACTACACAGACTCTGAGCTATAGCTGCCTTCCCAAAGGGAAAGTGTCTGCCTGGATTTGAGCCCACAAGAAGTATGACTGAACAGTTTGTTCTGCCTTAATTGTTCTCTTTTTGTCACACAGACAAGTCATCTTTGTCACTCTTGTGGGGACAAATCTGATGCAAGAGAGAAAATGTATAGAATAAACAGATGAGAAAAAGGTGTAGGTTTCACTGCAGTAGAGTTCCACCTCCAGAATAATGTCTACATTAAGGAGTGAGCATAAGCCACAGATGAAACAAGACTTTAAAGGTCTAGTACCAAAGCCACCTCTCTGTGATACAGGCTGCTGCAACATTTTAGGTTTGTAATCTGAACATGACCAGATGGCTCTGAAACACTGTAGGCAAATCCTAGAATCATGACAGAGAGTTCAGAGGGAACCTGTATGAGTTCAGAAAGAGAAGCCGTTGCCCTTTTTGCCCATTTCATAGCAAGTCAGACTGTGCAATTGCAGAAAAGATCTCTCCTTGCCCAAGGGCACATCTTTGCACTGATTTCAGGGGCATGAGCTGGCTCACAGCAGCAGCCAGGCAGGACCAGATCTAGTCCATGCATGGGAGCAGTGCTGTTGCATGCTGGTAGATGCCACCTTCTCCATCTTGCTCATAATATGAGGCTTTACCTTATAAGTCCCTTAAACAATCACTAGAACAACATCTAGTCCAACAGGATAACCACCTCACTATAGTGGTTACATACAGATTTCCTCACTCCTCGTGTTTGTTGGTGAATAATCTTGATGCTCCTTCTCATTGTTCTTATCTAGGTGCAAAGGACAGTACTGCTCCTCATCTTTCCTCTCAACCACTTCTACTCAAAATGAAAATTTAGCCAGAGTAAGGACACCAAAGACCACTTATTCAGTATTCCCTCTGTGATTATCAGGGAAGAGAAAAGGAGGGGGGGGGGAACCAAACAGTAAGAAGCTAAGACTCAATACTAGAAGAGAAGAAACCTTTTTACCCCATGAATGAGTGCAGAAAGCCAGAAGAGGAGCTGTTAACTGAACTTTGTTCACTCCTGTCCCTTGTTCAGGGAGCTTTATTGTTTTAGTTTCAAGTGTTCAAGCCAATCTACATTAATTCTCCACGCCTTCCTCACCATCCCTATCAACCTGCACAACCGACTCCTGCTTTATCTTCATCTTTTAAAGCAGATTGAATCACTATTTCAGACCCTCCAAATTTACGGTTAAAATTAAAGTTTTGGCAAGCCTCTGTCACTATGGTGCCCATTACTGTGGTACAATATAATGTAATTAATGTTTTTATGTTTAAAGAAGAGGAGGCACATATGTTCCTCAGCTGCTGATGAACAGATTTATAGGTAACACATCTGAGTCAGTGCCCATGTTTAGATGTTAGTCTGACAGATCAGTAATCATTTTCTAAGAGCTGTGCACCACTGCCCTGCTTCCCCAGATTTGCAAGCAGGACTGCACTGGGATGGCATAGCGAGATGATAGATTTCAGGTGACACAAGGGGAGGAAGCAAAACATCAGTAAATGTTTCAGCATATCTATCTCTTCATAAGCAGATGTTCTTGCTTAACACGTACCATTAAGCTGGAGCACACCATGGGCTTTCTTAAAGAGAAACTCAGCCTGCTTAGGGAAGGCAGTTTGTACAGGCACCCAAGAACAACCTTGCCTTCTATCCCCAGAAATTCAAGTCCACATTCAAGCAAAATCCTCTCCATGAAAAAAGAGAAGCTGTTACTCCACAGTGAGTGGAGTTGTAATTTTGATGGATCCTTTCCACTTCTCATTGCCATTCCTGTTTTGATTAGGCTTAGCTGAATGGTATCAAGCTTGTGCTGCAACTGAGGAGGTGGCACTCATCTAGGCAGGGTGGTCCTTACCAGAAAGGTAGGGCACAGAGTCAGAAGTAACCAATCCTCCTGCCTCAGGAGGGCATTCTAGATATCTGTCAGAGCACTGTCTTATCCCCTTGTTACAAAACAGAAGGGTGCATATTTTTAAATGCACATATTCCACAGTAGAAGAAATTCAAACTCACACTGATGTAGCCAAGACAAAGCCCAGCAGTGGGCTGGCTTTAGCCAGACACCCACCCAGCTGCTCTCACACTCCCCCTCTTTCCCTCTCAACAGGCCAGGGGAAGAAAACAAGGAAAAGCTCGTGGATCAAGATAAAGAAGATCACTTATAACTTACCACTACAGGCAAAACATACTGCATTTGGGATAAAAAAAAAAAAATCAGTCATACTTATTTCCCACTAGAAACAGAGAAGGACTTTAAGAAACAAAGACAAAAAAACTTAACCACACCCACATGCTACAGTCCCCCTTCTTCACTGACCTCAAGGAGATGGAGAACACAGGCTGTGGTCATCCCAAAACAGCTCCTCTCTGCTGCTCCTTCTTCCTCACATTCTTCCCCTGTTCCACTATGGTGTCCCCAGGAGCCACAGGAAGATCTCTGCTCCAACACCTCACACTGTCCAGATGAAGTTTTGCTCCTTCCTAAATATAGTTTTTCCCAGAGGCACCTCCAGCCTCACTGATGGGCTCAAGCTGTGTCCCATAACGATCAGGCCATTAGGGAAATGACTGGGACCAGCTGTGTCCAGCACAGGCAGCCCCTGATTCTCCTCACACTAGTCCCAGGGGATCTCAGTGCCAATACTGGAACAGGGACACCAGTACAGTGTTACCTTTCTACCATGAAGTAACTGGAACTGTCTCCATCTTGATAACTGCAACAGAAGTTCAGTGGAGAAAGTTGGTCTGAGGATGCAGAGAAGCAGACAGCAGCTCTGCTGCTCACACCAGCTTGCACTCAGGGAGGACATTTATAATCTGAGAACTCTCTTTGTTTTTCAGTTCTATCCTTAGGGGAGAACACACAGGTGATAAGCGGAGATTCAAGGCCTCAGCCCACCATCCTGACCACCAGAGAAGGGAATCCCTCAACTTTTGAAAGGTGCAAGACTGAGCTCTCATTGAGAGACTGAATTAGCCTAAAAGAATGTTAGTTTTCTTTTATAGCTGGGGACTGTCTATGCTTTTTGGTGAGTCATTCGCTACTTTCAAGCACAGGGTATCACTCAGAGCCCCGTGTATTCAATCTACTGACAACTGACTTAATGGCACTAAGAAAAAATAATGCAGTTTAATAAAATCTTTGCAGAGAGCAGATTTGTTAACCTATACTAAAGCCTATGCTGGGCACTCTCATTCAGAATTAAAGTGGCTTTAATTCAAGCTAGTGTTTGAGTTAAATCTAAATTAAATTTGAATTTAAATCATTAAATCTGCACAGGGATTTAGTGCAGTTTACATAATCAATTTTAAGTTCATAGCCTTCATTAATTTGGATGACTATCATCCAGTCTTTGCTTACTTAAAAATAGTTCTAATGCATTTATTAATATTATAAGACTCAAACTGGGTTATTGGTGAAGAAACAGAGAGTTTGAGCTTTCCTTGAAGTTTCACAAAATGAGAGTATCTCGCTGAAGAAACAAATTTTGCTTTCATGCATCTTAAGGGCAAGAAGGGCTTTTATTTCCACTAAAAGAACTTCTGTGTTGGCACAGCCAGTAAGACAATGTGGTTGTTCCCTCGTTAGCATTGTCAAGGGAGCTCGGACTTGTGTCACACTCCCATGTCCACTCAGTCTCCCTTCCCAAGCTGGGGTGGCATCTGCTCTGCTCTAGCTCACCCTATCAAGCCCTCTGCCTGCTCAGGTCATGGCAGTGCCCCCAGGTTGGCACTTTGCTTGAGGACCACATTGGATAGGTGGTGGTAGGTCTGCAAAGTCTGCCTTGCCAATGTCCCTGGAAACATTGAAGGTCAGGCTTGATGAGCAACCTGATCTAGTGCATGTTGTCCCTGCGGATTTGGACTAGATGAACTTTGAAATCCCTTCCAACTCCATGATTCTATGAAATACACTCCTAGGGCTTTGCATGTCTCCAGCCTGGCACATGTTATCATCTTCTACTAGCAGGGACTAAACAGTACATTGTACACCAAGGCTAGGCAAGGAACACCGCTCCCACCTCCTGTAGAAAACAGCTGGGCTAAACTGTGGAGTTTATGCAGGCACTGTGGATCCACCTCTGCCACAGAGCTTGAAGTGCCTTTGGAAAACATAGTCTTCATTGTAGATTCTCTACTTTCCCCCCCTTCTTCATGAAATGGCAGACATTTTTGATTAAAATCCCACCTGTCACCAGATTTCATAGGAAAGCAGAGTGGATTCATTTCACAGTATCAGAACCAGCCACTCACAAAAATAGCTTTCACTCTCCCAAGGTCTACTAATCATTCTGGGAGACAAGCATAGGAGAGGATATCTCAGCTGACACCGGAGAGCACAAATGTTGACACAAATATGAATCTGAATTTTCTGACAGTAGTTGATTGTGTTGCTTTAGAAGGTTTAACAGACATGCCACTCAGCCGACAAGACCCTGTTTAATGCTTCACTTTAAGTACTTGTATGATCTTTGGGGTTGTCAGTTCTGGGAAATACAGTTCTTTAAGAGCAGTTTTGGTAATCTCCCTGTGTGTTACACCTGTAAAAGCATAAGTGCCTGCTACTTTTTCAGGCTGGCCTGCTGATAATCTGAAATCATACAACAACTGCTTGCAAGAGAGGTTGCTAAATCTTTTTAATGCTTCTTCTGCTTTATGGTGGCTAATTTGCATTGTGCCAAGTGCTTGTCACATAGGTGTGTGCTTGTGTGTGTAAAAGCAGTTGTGTCACACAAGGATATGTCTCTAGCACATCATCTCAGATTACTTGTGCTTCAGGGCTTTAGATGAGAAACCCCACATTAACCTGTTTAGCTTTGCTTCTAATGTTCAGTTAATCAGAGAAATCTAGTTTCAAACAGTCCAAATAGCACTGGAAAGTTTCTATGTTTCAGTGTTTTCTCTTCCATGCAGACAAAAATACTTGACATGAATTTGAAGATAGTAACAGGTCTCATCAAATTACAATTTGGGGTAACTAGCATATTTGGTTGAAGGCCAGCCTGTTTCTAGCAGAAGTGGTTTGCTGTGTTATCTTGGTTAGGCTGTGCTTCTATATTGCTTGCTTTTGGGGATGTGAAATTTCACAGCAATGCACTGAAAATTATTAAATATTACACTTGGTATCTGCTTTATATGCTCAGCATTAACATTTCTTTCATTGTTTTCTAATAGTGATAATTAGGTGTTGCATTTCTCTGGGGTGTGCCTTGTAGCACCCCTGGGATGGCTTTTATGTGCAAGATAAATACTGCTGTATACATTAACCTAAGTTTTGTTGAGATATAGCCTTTGCTGGTTTCATTTTTTATGTTCCCTTTCTCTCCCTTCCTCCAGACCCACAAGACTCTCTTAGAATTTTCCTTTATCAGCTGTTTCTATTCCTTCTACATCTGCGTTGCCATTTATCTCCAACCTTTCATCCTGCACCAGCCTCACCCTCACCACATGGGTGGACTTAACCAAGCAGTAAATGCTATCACATGGCTGGATCCTCCTGCAGAGGGCTGTGCTGGTGCACATCAGCATCAGCCAGGATGGGTGTCTGACACACACATGGGAACTGTCACAAGGGAACCGATGACCATTGGTCTGTAACTGATATATTCCCACTGTCCTGTTAGAACAAATGACTGCAGAGGCAAACTCTCCTCCCAGGAAATGTAACAGCAGACATTTTAAGTGCCTAACCAGGGAGAGCTACAAAAGCTGCATTCAGCCTGATTCAGGGACAGGCTGGGCCTTCTCCATATCAATTAAGATCTAACACAAGTAGCCCTCAGTGTCACTAGTGGTCTTTATTAGGAACAAGGAATGAAAATTTGGCTATTTATAATAATAATATAAATAAAGATGATGATGAGAAGAAGAAGATAGGTCAATAGCATTTGGCATTTCTGGACAGCAGGAGATTTCCTTTGCTAACTGCTGGTTTCCAGTTTAACATTCCTGCCTGCTACATGATAATCTGAATTCTTCACATGTATCTACACAGACACAGTGTCATAAAACGCTCTGAAGTGAAAGACTATTGAGTTATTCCCTCTGTCCAGAGAGATGGACACAGGAAAGCTAACTAGATGAGTTAATATGTAGTGAAGGTGGAAGACCTGCAGCAAGAATACTGCTGTCATACCTGACTATTTTAGAGATGTTTAGTTATGATTTCTAGATGTTTTAAAGTGGGCCACAAGTTCCTGCTTTTAGGGTTTACAAGACTAAAAAATTCACTGTAGACAAAACTCGGTGCAGCAGTCGTGTACAATAGAAAAGCACCCTGGGGCTTCAGGAAAGGATCTGTCTGATCTGAAGGTCTTGACTACAGGGATACAGGGATAGTGATCCCAGCTTTCAACAATAGGAAAATGGAGAAAGGAATGATAAAAATAAAGCTGCAAATAATAATTGCCTGAGCATGAATTGGTGAAGCGAATCTTCAGTATTCAACTCCACCATGAAAAACTCCACAGATTGCTGAATGTTATTTATTTTGTATATTATTACTATAGATATCATTACAAAAATTCACAAGAAAGTCTAGAGCTGAGTGACCACCTGCTGTTTGTGCTGATGCTCAATTTGCAAACAGTCAAGTGCCATTTGGTTTATGCCAGCTTGCTGCATTACTTCAGCCATAAAAGATACTGTGTAACAGCAGCTTTTTAACTAAAAATAGGTGTTCTGCCTGTATCCAGTAGAAAACTGGTATTTAATGATTACAATACAATGCATTCAGATTCTTTCAGCTGCTTCAAGCTGAAAGAACAGCTTTTTCAGCTGCAACAAATGGGGTAAACCTCCTTAGAGGAAAATTTAGTAACACCAGCAAACTCAGAGACAAGACAATTGAACAAATTTAATGCTGCCATAGCACTGCAAAAGGCTGCCTGTGTCACCTTGGGCAGGCTTCAGATGTGATTTTAGAGAGGCTGAGTATTCAAAACTCTTCCTGGAGTTACTAACAGGCCCACTGTCCAAGCATCTATGAAAATCAGACCTTTAATCCTCACCACTTGTTATACCACACAAACATACAAGGTGTCTTTCTTATCGACCTCCAAGACTCAGACCAAGCCCTCACTTTTCTGAACTCAAGGAGTTTTATTTTTCTTGTAATGATAGATCATCTGTCCAGAAAGAGGTCAGTTAGTGCAGTTATCTGAGAAAGGAAGCGTGATCTTGTGTTTAGAGTGAGAAACTGAGAGTCAGATCTCTTGGGAGCTGCTATCATATCAAACCGTGGCTTTGGGCAAGAAGCTTTACCTCTGACTTTCAGCTGACCCACCTGTAATATTTGTATCACTTGAGCATGGAGACTATTAATTCTTATTTGCAAAGTGTTTGGGGATTGCTGGAGATGTAATCCTCCAAAAATTAAAACCACACTGATTTGCAGCAAATATAGAGAATGTACAGAGAGAGAAAAGCTGCTCAGAGCCCAGTTGCAGCTGCTTGGGTGCAGAATGTGTTAAACTGCAGCATGCAGAGATGTTTCTTATTCATTAACAGCCTTATTGTGTGATGAAAGGGAAGGCAAACTCTGCGACCATTTTGCTGATGTTAAGGAGTTCATACACATAATAAATTACATGTGAATGTTGTTGCCACGCATCCATCCCAGAATTCAGCCCCTCAGGGACTCAATCATGCTGTTCTCCTGTAGCCAGGAATATCAGCACACTGAAACAATGAGCTCAACCTACAAGTATCTCATCAGCTGGTATTATGAAGATAACATAAAAGAGGAGGGAAGGAATGTGGACCTCACTCCCCACCTGGCCGGGGGTGAAGGTTACTGACCTCATCATCTAATGTAATAAATACCATGCAGGTAGGGAGCAATCACAGAGCCCTGAGCAATACGAAGCCCCACAGAATGAGATACAGCACGGTACATGCAACTTTCATAAAGGTTTCCGTGCGGGTAGTTTCTGGTTTTGATAAGAAGAAAGGAGGAGGCTGTGCGCCCAGTCGTGAAATAGGGGCCAGCAGCAGCCAGCCTTTTCTCACAGCACCCTCCTGTGCTCTCAGCAGAAAGTGCTCCGTGGGGGCACAGGGTCTTTCTGCAACGCTGTAACTTGCTGAAAGAACTCATTTAAATTAAATAGGACAGCCAGTACATATTAATTAAGTATCAATTGATTCTTAAAAGAGTACTTATTGAGGGTTCTCAAGTTGGGAAGGGATACATCTAGCTGCCATGTAATTAATTCAGAACGACACAGGAAACAAATGCGTATTACATATTTTTTCCTCTGAATATTAACTTGTAAAGAATGTTTACATATCCAATTAACATTTAACAAGATAACCTTATACTACGTTAATTAGCTATCTGTTAATTAAAAATGTACCAAAATTGGTGTAGACATTTGGTGAGTCAACTGTATAACTGCTTATGCATAAAGGGAAATCAACAGGAAATAACTGGAAAGGGGTTTGAGGCAAAATAATGAAGGATTTAGAACTATTATGTTCCTGACACTGATTCTGGAGACCAGCATCTGACCAAAATAAACAAGGAGTGGTGTGATTTACTTTTCTTGACGTGTATGACTCATTAACTGCTTTCTGGCCACATCTCATCCCAATTTCATTGGTTTCCATGGTTTTGAAGTCCTCTGAAACTAGATTGGATGCTTCTGGTTGGTTATGATCTTAAACATGGTGGGGACTTTGAGAGCTGGGTGAAAAACAGGTAACTTAAAGTGAATAAGGAACTCAAATGTTATTAAACTAAACACCTTGTTTGACCTCTTAAGTACATCAATAGGGCAAACATCTGACCAGACCCTGTGTAACAATGTATCCTCTCTGCAGAACGTAATAAACCAACTGCTCAGTGAACAATGAAAAGAAAATGAGTGGTTGTGCCTATGTTTTAAAGGACAGAAACAGTCCTTGCTCATTAAACAAGACATAAATAAAACTTGTGTCTATGATTTCACTGTTTTTTGTGCCTGAGCACTTGTTTTGGCACCTGTGAAGAATTATACACCCCTGATGGAGGGTGGTTCTCTGAGGCCACTTGCCTTGCCTCTAGGAGTAATTGCAGCTAACAGGAAAACCAAGCATGTTTCCATACCAAAATGGGCTGTAATAGTCTGGAACATGGTAAAATGTCCTGTTTTTAAAAGAAGTAACTGAAAAGAAAAACAGAACTAGGAAAAAAATCATCAAGGCTTTGTCTCCTTTGCTTACAAAGGTCCACACAGTAGATGTGCTGCTTCCAGTGAGCGCACAGATGTGAACAAGGATACTTCCAAGCACTGTAAACCTTGAGAACGGTGTCTTACACTCACCAGTTGATTCTGTTACATTTGCTACATGTGTTTTTATTGAACTACTCTCTTTCCAAACTGTTTCACTGTACTTTGAGATACAACTGATCTCTTTAATACTACTGACAAGCCATTTACATTCGAAGATTGCAATATTCAGTCTTCTGAGTTTATTCACAGTATAATTTAATTCCTTTTGTAAGATTTTTAAGACCTGTGTAGTTCAAAAGCCGATAAGTTTTATTAGACATGAAGAAGAAAAAATACAAAACATTGAAGGAATTTAATTTATTTAAGGAGAAAACATGAGCTATTAAACAAACACTGAGATGTTCCAATGAAAGCAAGTAGAGGAAGATGCCACAGAAAGCATGAAGAAAAGCAACTAGGATGGGAACAGGACAGGAGGTGGAAGGTGTGTGCAAAAGTAATGGGAAAAGCTGAAAATAGAAAGTGATTCTGCAGAGTTTAAGAGTGATCAGCAGAAAGACAAGGAGGACATGGGAGGGAAAGACAGATGTCATGTCCTTGTAATGGAACTGACTGTGCTAATACCCCTGCAAAGCCTCTCAGCACGCCCCTTGTAAATGAGATGTTTTCAGAAGCCTGAGAAGAATCAGACTCAGTTGACAGCCTATGTGGTAGGAAAAAAAAGTGCTGGGTGCCCCTCTCAGCCTCCTGCTGCCCCCTGAATCTTACAAGAAGGCAGTCCCCCTCAAAAGCCTTTTCAGTGGGCCTAAGTATGGGGACCTACAAAGAAATTTGAAGATTTTCAGCACACATGCACTGCCAAAGGAGGCTGTCAGTCTTTCCACTGCCATATTTTTAGCTGTGTTAATAAAGCAGTTACCAGTTCAAGCAGTAGGGATAACAAGCTGTGTTGGGCTGAAGACAAGTAACCAGAAGTTGGGAAGGTGCAGAATAGTGCTGAAAAAGCAGAGGCTACCAGTCAGTAGCTATAAAAAGGAAGAGATGTTGCTGTTGGCACTTTGAAGTAATGGAGATCAGATGCGAGAAAGTTCTTCACCATGAAGATGGTGAGACAATGGCCCAGGTTGCCCAGAGAGGTGGTAGAGGCCTCATCCCTGGAGACATTCAAGGCCAGGTTTTATGAGGTTCTGAGCAACCTGATCTAGTGCAGGATGTTCCTGCTCACTGCAGGGGCTTGAACTAGATGAACTGAGAAGGTCCCTTCCAACTCAACACATTGATTCTGTGGTTCTCTTAAATCCACTTCCAGATGTATGAGAGAAATACCAGTGAAAGAACTGTGAAATGACTGGACACGGATAAGGAATAATGTCGCCTTCTGCAAGGTTTCTGTAAGTTTTATTATGACTGAGCCTGCTCTGAAATCTGTGATCAGCTCAGAAAACCCGAAGAAACAATAGAGTTTACTAGTCTTTTGGGGTTTTTTTGTTGCTTGTTTGTTTGGTTTTTTTTAATCATTGCCAGACTTTTAATGTGCTTGACTCTGGATGCCATTTTACCCATCTAAACAAGAGAAATTGTGAGCTTCTTACAGATGAGTCAGGAAGTATAGGTATGTACGTGTTTGTCAGACACTTTCAAGACACTGAGCATCTTGACTTGGCTTATGAAACTCTTTGCTATTATTAGAGAACCTAATAGTACATCCCCCCTTTTCCAGAAATATACATGAGCATTTTAAAAGAAAGAGGGCAAGCTGCTACTCACTTTTAAAAGATTATACTTGTGCATAATCTGCTAGTTTCCTCAATTCTCAGTTGATCTATCCATTTCCTAATATTCTTACTAATTACAAAAATTGATCAACAAGGGGTTCTCGGGGGGAAATTTTAAATTAGAATGTCCTGGGAAAAAAAGGAGGCAGGAAGCAGAATGGAAAAAAAGGCAGTAACAATTTTCAGTTCTAACAGGCAAACATTTCTTACCTATCAGGTGTTTTTAAATCTAGAATAATTGGAAGGAGAGGGCTGCTTGGGATTTTAGAAGTGTTATTATTGCTTTTATGCAAAACTGTGTTGACAGAAGCAATCAGATTTCAGGTTAAATCATGTGTGTTTCTGTGTTTTTCCCCAGAACTGAAAGTAAATGTATGATCTCTTACACCTCAACGCAGAGCAGGATGACTCCTATTGGGAAGCATGATAGCTGTAGTCCCAGAGGAGACAATAGTTATTTGCTATTTATTGTTACAGACGGCTGCATTACCAGAGGGATTTAAGAACATTTAGCACAACACATGCACTCTATAACTGAGTGAACATGCCCTTTTGCAAACACATCTTCCCCTCTCAGTGCTGCCTGGAGCACTGGAACTTTGGGGCATTGCCTTATCTGTGATTGCTGACACCTGTTCTATGGGAACAGATAATTCTAGAGGCCTGTCATTTTCTTCTCCAGCTGCCATTTCACCTTCCAGTCTCCTAAGGGCCCTGTCACCCTTAATCACAGTTTTCTTTGTGATGGGAAACCACAGGTGAAGAACCAGACAGGTTCCAGTCTTGCCCACAGCAGAATTGCTTTCCCTGGGAAAAGGATTGGGGGGGAATGGGGAGACAAGGGCAAAAATACAGATGTACTACAAGAGACAGCTACACCAAAAGCAAGTGAGCATGAGTAACTCTCCTGCTGGACGTTCTTTTTAGTTAATTCATTTCTCCAAGTGGTTCAGGTATACTAATACTCCAGGCAAGGATTGTGGTGTCACAAAGTTGGGGCTGAATTAAGTACTTGTCTTTGCAAATTAGGCGAATAGATTTTCATTCAAGGTTCTCCAAACCTACATATGCCAGTTCCACTCAGGTCAACAACAGCAAAGATCTGACTTACCTTCATGGAGACTGAATTCACATTCATTCTTCAGAACTTTTTCAGCCAGACCGTGAGGTGCTCAGGTTACATGAAATCTTTTCTTCCATTTATATTTCTACATGAAAATAAAAATAAGAAAGTGTTAGGACAGTACTGTCCAGACACTTCCAGATACATCCACCACATTGAATGCTTGGTAAATATGACTTTGCTGATGATGCTAAACCTTTTTGTGAGATATAGAGCACAGTAAGAATTCACTGCTTCTAAATTAGGCATTCACTGCTTCTAAATTAGGCATTCAATGCTTCTAGATTGGGATGGTTACCTGCCTCTGAGAAGGTGAAATAAGATTTTGTAGAGACCAGGACAAATGTGATAAAGAATTCCTTCAAATTTCACAGAGTGGGTGCTGGACTGCGTAGAAGTCACATTAATCATCTTTCAGGTTCACTATTTTGGCATCACAGCTCAACTGTTTTGCTCTGATCCAGCATTCAATGAAGCATTTCTTTGCAGAATGAGCAAACCTCACCCAATTGCTCCTCAAAATAATATTCAGCTCAGGATGCAGCCCTCTTTCACCACATCCCACACTGTGATTTGTGGAGGGAGGTGACTACTGTTTTCATTATCCAGCCTTATGTCACAAAAAGCTGTGGGGCTAAGGTAGAGAAAGACAGTCTTCTTTGATTGTCACTCAATGCCATTTCTTTCCTCTGTCACATTAAAAAAATGAAAGGCATACTCTGGAGTATAGTATGCCTAATTTAACAAAAACTGTAAGAAAATGTACTGTGTTCCTGCTGCAAGATTATGTGCATTTACTGAAACTGCACTGTGCCTGTTAACGACTTGGTAAAGACACCCATTACCTCCAGTGCTCTCTGGATCTGACACTCAGTGAGGCAGCATAAATAGATCAGGATTTGGAAGAAGGTTTAACTGTGCACTATCAATTTTATAGCACCTTTAAACCAATATTTACAATAGCTAGCATCAAGTGATTCACTATTTAAAATGCTCCCAAACACACTATTGACAAACCTGCAATTTGCCTTCCCTCTCCCAACTCTGGATGGGTATTTTTGGCCCTATCTTTTTTCATATATTGACACTTAACTTTTTCTGCACAGAATGTATATTGACGGAGCCATCAAGAGGAGCAAACACATTAAACCTAAAACAACAAGCAAAAGCTCTAAATAATACAAAGCTGGACCTACAAGCATTTATGCTGAAAAGCTTTAGATAACTAGGTCTGCAAATAGATCCTCAAGCTTCCATTTGGGCTCATGTAGCAAACAAAACAAACCTAAACAAATCTTGCAAATGATACAGAGAGTGATAATTTATGGTGTCAGATCAGAGCCAGACTTGGCCTCTGGCTCCAACCATCCAGGAATATGTTAGCCACAAGAACAGCCTGAACCTATTCTCAGTTACCTTGCTAAAAACTGCACCTGCAAAGTATCTGCTAACATTTTTGTGCAGTAAAAGTCAGGTATTACTGGTTTAAACAGTAATTCTCAGCTCAGCCAACGGACCTTGCAAAGCACAGCTCTTCCTTAACCCTGCCTGGGGAATGAACTTGTGCTCAATTAGGCTCAAGAGGCAGTGGAGAGCAGGACATTATTACACTGCACCTGGGACTCCCCAAGGCCCCTCTTCCTCTTCCAAGGCTTCTGCTTGAGAGGAGAATCTGGCCTATTGTTTTCATCAGGTTTCTTTCATCTGTTGTTTGTAGGAGAGAAAACAGCTGCAGGTCAAGCACACTGGGGGCAGTACAGCAGCAGGGATCATCTTGACCAGTGCATGGTACCATGAATCAGACAACAAGATACCTGAAATTACACACCCCTAGCAGGACTAACACACAAAACGGAGAACTAAAGCTTCAACTGAAGGCAATGCTATTTTCTTATAAAGTCTGAAGAAAAACAGACATTTTCAGTCTTTTGCCTTGGATTCTAGGCTTTGATTCACTTCTACATCCTTTCACCACCTCTACTCAGCTCAGCGATCTTGAGGCAACTGTTTTGATTGCCAAGCCATGTATGTTTTTTCTTTTATAAATCATCCCTGTCTCAGTAGGATGCAGTGCTACAGCCCAGTCATTTGCTTCAGAAAAGGGTTTCCTTCCCTCTGGCAATATGATCTCTTCTCTCATGTTTGTGGATCTGGGCTTATGAAATAAACATTGGTTTTGTAACCTCAGAAACAAAACTCCTTGTTCTTGTGCTGCATGAAGAATTATGGCCTGATTTTAGGCCTCTCAGAGGATTAAGATCACTGCTGGAAGCTGCAGGATAATTTCTTTTTGGAAGAATGGGAGTCATCAAGCATCACACTAGCCTGGCAGTAATGCAGCTTCTCCATACCAAAATTTGTCCCTCAGCTAGGTGGCTGAAACAAGAGCTAGAGGTGTAAACCTGGCTTGAGGACATTTACATGGCACCTCAGTGTCACCTGCAGCTGAACTGTTGCTTATCCATGGACTGTCAGCCATGGTATGAACTAATATGTCCAGTGGTCACCAAGCTGGGCTGCACCAGTAGGACGTGGTAAGTAGAGCTGTCACTGATGGGCTGCAGGCACAGTGGGCAAACTCATGGATGGGAGAGTAGTGTTTTTAGAGCCTTTAGTGCTTCAAGGTCCCTACTTGCTACATCATTTTCTCTTAAGTTTTTATCTCTCTTCTCTTGTTAAATCGCCTCTCAATGTCTTCTCATGTTTTTGTTTTATCTTATATCCTTCAGCGTCTTCCTTCCTACTCTCCACTGAAATTGCCTGTATTGATGGTTTCATTCCTCATGAAATGTTTTGTATGAAACTTTATTGAAAAAGGAATTAAGCTTCTCCATTGCACGCAGACAGTGTTGTAACTGCTGACAACCTGGGGGAAAAGCCATGTGAGGAACAGGGAATGGTTCTGTATTTTTAGTAGCAAGTACAGGAAGAGCTTAGTGCTAGTCTGCTGAAGTCACTTGAAATAGTTGTAGCCAAAACTTTCTTAGAAGTGACATGCTTCCAGGAAAACATCACTTGGACTCCTGGATGTAGCTACCTTTTTAGGCTTAACAATCATGCCAAATTTGCAACTTTCTAAATCTGCAACTTAACATTCCAAAATTTCCCCTTTTCTTGAAAAGAAGAAATGCTCCCAATCTAAGAAGGTATACAGAGCTCTGTTCTCACAGTTCCATCTGACCAGCTCATCTTTTTATTTTCAGAGCTTACTCTAATGCCATAAGCTGTGGTGTCACTGCTGCAGAATGTGAGCATGAAGAGGTTTAGTGATTTGTCACAGTTCATAAGGGGGCTGTGAAGAGCAGGCAATTCACTCTGGGTATTTGTGCCCCTAGCTTCTTCATGGCATGAAACAGATCTGGTCACAGTTAAAGATGGATAAAGCCTTTTTGCACGGGCAAATGAAAAAGCTAAAAAGCAAAGGTATGGCCTCTCCTCAGCCCTGGAGAAAAGCCCCCCTTGACTTCAATGTGCTCCATCTCTTGGTTTATAGCACATCCTCTTTCCTCGATTGAACAGGCAAACAGTCCTGCTGCTTTTTCACATCCATGAGTCCTTCAGCGTTCACGAGTCTCTGTGTGGAGCAACAGTGACGTGCAGTGGCTGTTTAGGAAAAGCACAGCAAGATAGAACTGGGAATATTGTTATGATGGGGACTGCTCTGCAGAAGTTACATTCATATATAAAGCTACTAATAAGCTGAGTGCCCATGTTGTGATAATAGTTTATAAACTATTATGTTGAAATGCCAAGTTATGATAATGTGTGTTGCAGAACCCATTTCAAGCACTAAATTACACTATGCCCTTGTTTCTTGGGTAACAGTGCTGTTTAGAGGGTAATCATGTCTTAACCTTATTTCCAAATTAGTAAATATTTGTATTGAGTTGTAGTGCTGATATGGGTTGCAACTGATAGTGCAGACTGAAATCTCCATATGCAGTGAGAGAAAATCTAATGAAAATTATTCTAGCTCTACATGAACTACTGAGGAGTTTTGGTAATGCCATTTATTCAATTTGAGGCAATTAAGAAGGAGCACTGGTGTTAAAAATATAAAGTACAGGAACTGGTATCAGTGAGTGCAAGATTATGGAGATGTATTTGTTGTTGTGGAAGGGTGTGCACTAAGAGCTTTTGGTGTCCTAATGCCTGTCATGTTCTCTATATTACAAAGGAATTAAGAGTTACAAGGGGATTTGCTGTGCTAGTGGTTTGATCTCTGTGGGATTATTTTCTGAATTCTTTGGGACATCCTTTCTCACAGGCAAACCCAAGACAATGGGTTAATTGCAGGGTTAGCTGGTCATTGAAGTCTAAGTCTTACCTGTATCAAATTCAATCCTCTTCCCAAATGGGTGAGTATATGGTTCATTGGGCTTTTGGAAATAAAATGACAGAGAAGCAGCTTTAGAAAGAGTGGGTGTGGGAGTTACGACTCCAATAAAGAATGTAGAATTGCTTGGGGAAGGATTGATGAGCTCTAGACGGTGTGTAGGAAGAGGCCCTTGAAGTTAGAGAGGGCAGTTTGAATTATAAGACAGATATCTCAGTCGTTATGGTGACAGAGGGTCCTGATGAGCTGCTATTACTGCCAAGGAGGAGTAAAAGAACTTTCTGGTGAGCAGAAAAGTGAGCACAAGACAGATTGTTAAGGGGAAGTCTGTGCCCAGAAGAGGCTTAGAAGCAAGACTGTAGTTTTTCCATTGGATATCTGCACAGGAACTGGACTTTCTCACATATGTTGCTGATGTAACAGCCACATGGCTATTCAAAGAGCTAGTCAGAGATGCCTGATGAGGAAGAACAAATGGTACTTTCATAAGGAAACCAGCTCTGCTGCTCCCTGCATAGAGTTAGACTCTTGTGTCTCTGCACAATAATGTGATGGACAAGTGTCCTCTAATGTAGGACAACAAAGACATTGCACCGTGCCTTTTTGTCAATCAGCCCACCTAGCAAAGAAGTTGCTGTTCAGCTGGTTTATTAACACCAATTTCCACTTCAAGGTTCAACCATGGCAAGTCACAGAAGTCAGGCAGAACAGTTCCCCTTAAGACATGATCACTGTTGATGTTGTTTCTTCTACTTGTCTGCACGTGCTATTTCAGTGATGCCTGCAAGAAAGTCACACGTCTCAGACCTTGGTGCTGCTGTGTGCTCAGCACATCAAGATGATACCAATGTGGTGTTGATGCCTATTGTTATAGTAGCAGCTTAAACAATGAATATCTGAACATGATGTGGTCCTGTAGATATGAATATAAAAGAAATAGGCTGGTGAATGTCTTTATTCCTGTTGGCCGAGGAAGCACCCTGTAGTCATTTCATTCTTCTTTGGTTTTTGTTAAATATTGCATTACTCCTGAGTTCTGTGAAATAACTATTTACATTTTCATGATGCACGCAGGTCTCATGATGCACACAGGTTTAACAGGTCTCTTATCTCTCTCTTCATGGCATGAAACAGATCTGGTCTTCTCAGACCACGTATAATTTTTCCATTGTTTCAGAAGTGCCCTGGTCCAAATCAAAGCCTTGTAATACGTAGAGTTTGCCAGAGACAGGAGGAATCAGATTCCAAGCCCACTGGCTTACAGCTGTTGCCAGTCTTGCAACATACTGTTTAAAAAGAAAAAAGCAGATCACTCACAATATTTGTTATTGCCAAATCCTACAAAGTTTGTCCCTTCTAGGGGTTTTTCCTGACAGTTATAAAATTCTTTTTATGTAAGCTTTTTGCATAATTAAATGCTTCACACTATAATACTAGTCAATTGGGAGCTGTGGCAGTAGAAGGTTTATCATGCCAAAGGGTTTTCACAGTCCTCGTGCAGCCAACTCCAAAAAGCTGTGAAAATAGAGATTCCTCCACAGGGCAGTTCAGTTCAGTCTCTCTGTGTGCTGCAGGCATTACAGACAACATTAGCTTATAAATATTTGAGAAGACCAGTTGGATGGAGAAATATGTTAACCCCTTCAGCAACCAGATGTGCTGTCCAGAAGTATAAGCCATTTGCAAATGTTGTTCAGCTATTGGCAGACAAATTCCTTTCAAAAACTTGGGAGCATCACACTGTGAGAGCCCCAGCCTTCCATGACAAGTGTTTGCCTTGTCCTTGGCAAAAATGAAAACAGTAAAATAATGAGCCAAGAGTTCTTCAGGGAACTGCCTGCCATCCCTCCAAAAACAATGAAAGAGCCTTTCAGCTAGCCTTGAAATGAGTGGTGTGAGCAGACTGTCTCAAGGACTGAGGTTTTACTTCTTGATACTTCATAGTTCATCAGCTCTGGTCTGCTCCAAATGAAATGCTGAACCCATTAGTTTCAACTATCACACAGGCAGGGCCAGGCTGTAGAGGTGGTGTTCTAAATAAATCTAGATAACTGAGTATGTCCAGTCACTTTGCATTTCAACTGGAGATGAGCAGCAGTTGGATGTTACTAACTTGGATTCTGCAGCTTCTTGGTGAGATTCCCTGGACTATAAAGTACAGGATCTAGGGTCTAGTAAGCACAGCAGTCTTCTCTGCTCTTCAAACCATACCAAAACTAGCACATGTGGGAATGCAAGGTTTCTTTCCAAATACAGTCAACTGCTCAGTGTAGCCATGAGATGTCAGCAGAGACCACTGTTTCTGTGCAAACCTTAGTAAGACAGAAAGTACTTTCAAGTCAGACCGTTCAAATTATGATTACTAGCAATACAGAACAAAGTGTTTATACTTCCAGTGCTAATCTGCATCAAAAAATTTAATGTGACAGTAATATATCTGCTGAAAGGTCTGGCAAAAAGGGAGGGGAAAGTATCAGGTTCTCATTGGGGTTGTGAAATGTAGAAGAAAGCTATTACAATAAAACAGCATTATAATACTTTTGTAAAAGTTAAAAGACCTATAATGCTTTTGTAAAAGTTAAAAGATCTATTTCTTGTAAACTGTCTAGAATGCAGTACAGTAGTTAAAGACCTGCAACCTAAACCAGGGATGTTAAAGCTCTGTGGATTGAATGTGGCCTTCAAGGTAGTTTTGCCCTGACTCCAAGAACATCTGACCAAATTCCCATTAGCTTGCAGTTGCTGAGTTAACAGTTGTGCCAACTTAGCAGACAGACTGGGAGTCTCAAGGCATGGGGGACTCTCTCTCTGAGCATGGTTATACCAATTCTGAAGACAGTCTGATGCTCCAGTACAAAGTCAGATCTTTCTGGTCCTCAGCTGGAGAAATAAAGTCTATTAATATGAAAATTACATTCTAGAGGCTGAGGAACATGTATTTTTCTTCACATATCTTGGCTAACTGTGATCTGCCTCACTACATGGATTTTATAAAATGAACCAGAGGAAAGAATATCTGTATTATGAAGAAAGATTTTTCAGAATTTTTTTCCCCAGTTTTATGTAGCTTGAAACCATTGGTTTCATTAGCAAAATAACAGAAAACAAGCTATAAAACTGGAGGCCAAGATTAAATTGTGTCTATCAGTCAAGCTTGGGAAGTCTTTTAGTTCTATCTCATGGCCCAGTTCTGGTTTCCTTCAACAGCTTCAGCAGATGCTCCATGCCTTGCTGTGGTCACCCTAGTGCAGATTCTGGCTCCCTTCCTCTGCTGACCACTCAGCCATCCTTTTAAATGAGAACTGCCATCCACTAAAATTTGCAAGGAGGAAATAAAGAGGAAGGAGGAAATCACATGGAGTCTACATGGAGTCACTCAGGTCTATTTGATTTGGACCCAAGCTTAGAGCCACTTGGATCGAAGCTGTGTCTGTAAATAAACATTAAGTTTCAGTAAGAGGAAGAAGCTGACAAGATCACTTTTATCAAATTACATAAAGACCTTCCCAGAAAGTTCTCCTCTCCTAGCATAACTCTTGAAAATGTTCAAGGCTTGTCTATTCAAAACCAATTTTCTTCCTTTGCATTCAGAATGAATGTCAGAAAAAATCAGGGATTATATAAATATTCAGGAGCAGTAGGTACTCTTTATTACCATTGTTCTAGATATGGAAGAAAGCCAGAAGGAGAAATTTAGGAAAGCTATGGAAATGAGACTTGCTCTAATATAATAAAAGATTCCTTTGGTTTCTAATTAGATTTGATCAGTTGAGTATTTTCTATTGTAGTTGCATAAGTATCTTGTAAGTACCTACCACATCTGACACAGGCACTTCAAAAGCATCATATAAACTGTAGAATACATCTGCAGAAAAAGTTAAAGAAAAATATATGTCATTGTAAATAATTCACGTATCTAAGATGTTATTTTATTGAATTTTACAACATACAAAACCACTGTAAAATACTCAAAAAATAACTCAGATGGTAATTTACTATTACAGCTTATAGTGGTGTATGAGTAACATCATACAAATTGTGTTACAAACAGCTTAACCATCACCAAAACATACAAATATTAAATTTACATAATTTCCTTATGCACACAGAATTTTATCTACAAAAGACTTTTTTCTTACTCTTATTACAGAGCTTTAACCTGTAAAATGATTCAATTATGTGGTCCAAACATAAAGGAACATGGAGAATGTGTGAAAACTAATCTGGGAGCAGGTGAGAATTGACAAAATTGTACTGACTGTTCACAGAATTTCGACTGCTCAGTCTATTCTGGATCTCTAGCTTTATTTCATTCAGCTAACAAGCAAGGTCTGCCAACTAAGGTCTGAGACTGAAATTCGAAAACTCTGGTTTCATGTGACCTTGGGCAGTTTTTCTGCCTTCTCACCCATTCACAGCACCGTAGTAATAATCTTTCCTTATATCTCCAAAGGCTGCAAGCTCTGGGAAGCTCCCTGCCACTATTTTACTTGTGAAGTAATTGGTACTGTGGGACTAAGATCAGGGCTGAGCTCAGTAAATGGTGCAATCTTTAACACACGACACAATGATAAAATTGTTCTGATTTTTAGCAGAGGTAGGTAAATGTTGCCCTTTACACTGCTGGAGGGAGTACAAGGGACTTGCCCAATGACACAATGCCTTGCTTCTAAGTCACAGTTTCAAACTGCTGAAGTTCTCCAGAAATACATGATCTAACAGAAATGAAGAGGAGCTGCTAACACGGGTTATTTAGTCTTTATTCCAAGCCACAGCAGTCTGGGGGAAAATTCTTCATTAATTTCAATGGGCACTGAAGTAAATTTTCTTTTGAATTTACGTTGGGGGAAGATTAATAAAGAAAAACTGGATTGCTTGGCATCTAATATGAAATTCAGATATCCTCTGTGTTCAGTTTTACTCAGCAGTTCTCAGCACACTCAAACATATGCTAGCACAAATTATGTTACTTATCTCATGAAAGGCAAATCAATAAAAATTGTTAAGTAAAATCTGGGAAACATCAGATGCATCTTCTGCATTACAGAATTGAACATGCAGCTAGCAGTAAGCTGAAAGAGATAAGTATGTAGCCTGAGCATCTGACAGATTGAGGCTGGCTACAGGAGGTTTGTTAAAACGTCTGGAAAAGCAGATTTTTCTTTCTCTTTCAGTACTCTCTCCATTGCACTGCACTTGAGAACTTCACCAGGAGTCACTACCATCTACTGGAGAGCTACTATCAAATCAGACACAGCATTTGGTCATTAGATGCTTTCATTGTATCACAGCACTAAAGGTAATTTTTAGAAAATTACTTATTTATCTTCATCCTCTAAGTAATGATTTTGAGATATAAAACATGATGCTGTACCTCTTCTTAGACATTACACACAAGTGGCATGGATTAGGCTTCTAGGTCTCTCTGTTTTCTCAGATCAACCCATTTTTGTGTGCTTTCACAAGGAAAGTATGATTGTAGCACAAGAGAGACTCTCTGGGAAGATTCAAGGGAAAAATAGATCCTGTAAATATAGAAGGTGCATATGAGAGAGAAGATTAATAATCTTCACCTCACTGGATCTCCTAGCCATGCCCCAGTTCTGGGGATTATCACTGGGAATCTCCCAATATTTTGAAGTTCTTCCTATTCTGGATCTTCACTTCTGATTTTACTTTGTGCAACAAAACTCTGTTATGTGATCTCAATTGTGAGTATTTGCACCTAACACTTTCTCCCTGGGTTGAAGTGCACAGGCATTATAAATCCCTCTGTACCTCCAAAGGTAGCACCCCCTACCCATGAAATAGCCATTCCAGAGCAGCTCTGCTGGTAGAGGCTGCCAGCATGACCAGAATCCTAGAAATAAATATTAGGAATCTTGAAGGTGAAACCAAAAGTGGAACATGCAGATTTGCCTGCAAGCTACTCTGAGGCACTTTGCTGGGTCAATACAAAGCAGAAAAGGAAGAAAGAAATCCACCTTCTTATAAGCAGTGAATGGAGAGATCTCACAAGCTGCCAACTGAAATTATTTTGGAAACACTAACACTGCAATGTACTTCCTTCTAATGTCACAAGGGTTTCCTTCTTGACAACACTTGAAATATTTTACTGGTTTATCAGAATCTTTGTGTTACTGTAAGGAACATGGTTTCTGGCAGTTCACAAGATACTCAGTCACAGCCTTGCCGCTTTTATTACCCCTGGTGACCAGATGGATCATGTAGTCCCCGTTTCTAGGCTCTGCAAGTTTCTGTTGTTGCAATGATACCTGTAGTTCATAATGCCTGCTCACGTCGCCGTTTCACACCCACAACTCTTGCTGCCAGGAGAAACACAGCTCCAGTGAGCACTTCTGCAACAAAGGAGATCCAGACTAGTGCCAGCGACCAGCCAAACCTGATGTCGATTTCTACCAGGAGATCTTTACTCCTTAGGAGACAGGCAGCTTCTTCAAAGGCAGCAGCTGAATATGCAATGTAGACACTGATCCCAGTAAGTGTAATAAGTGCTGTGAAATAAAAACATTCAGCTAGTTAGCATCCACTGCACATGTCCTGGGATGTGGAAGACATTAATTATGGTATTTACCAAAAAAATCTCAGTTTTCTGGAATTGCATCATGAAACATTTCTTCCAGCTAATATCAATATCAAACTTGGTGAAAGTTTGATAAAACTGTGCATCAAGCCCCAGAGAAGCTGAAACAGCTCCACAATATCCCCTGAGCAGAGGAGAGTCCCATCTCACAACAAAGGATCTCCCTGAGGTCTGTTCATGCTCTCCTGGAAAACAGCACATATTCCAAAACTCCTCTCCTAATACTGTTTTCGTGTTTCCTTTCCCTCCTTGCAACCCTCAGGTGTCTTAGAAAAGCACAGTAATTCACTTCTCAGGGGGATAATCTTGTTTTGCACTTCACAGCTTCTCACCTTTCACTTACTATTTGGAGTAGTTCTCAAATAGTCCTAGCCTATTTTAGCTTTCTGATACCCTAAGGAAATAGCACTTATTTTTACCCATTTGTTTGTTTTGGTTACGTTTTTCAAGAAGAAAATTATAATGGAGGATGGTTGTTGCTTCCAGAATTCTCTTAGCATTCTCTTGTTTATGGTTGAACTTGGAGTTTGATACAGTACCTCCAAAAAGAAAAAGCAGTCCCGTCATTAGAAGCAGTAGGTAGGCCCTGGCAAGAATACTGATGAATCCAGTCATTCCTCCAAAAACCATCAGTATGAGGCTAAGGGGCATTAGGATGACAAATGTTCCATGCATGTCTGAAGAAAAATGAACAATGTTAATACTTCATTATTTCACTGTGGCACCATTGTATTAATAATTATCGAGTGCAAAGGCTCAGATCAAGATCAAAGCCTTACTCTGAGCCACACAAAGAGGTGGACAGTCTCTTGGCTTTTCACTTCAGGGCTGCAGGACAAGTAGGTAACCTGCAGAGTAAGCCCTCCACAGAATCACAGTTTGTCTCACAGAGACCACAGATAAAAGGGATATGTCTACGTGGACATATTTAAGCAATTAAACTGTACTCAGATATTCATCTTAGCTTGATAGCAGGTGATGCATTGCAAATCAGATAGTCACCACCTTAATAAAAAGTAGCTCTAGTTATCTGAATCATGCACAGTGAGTGGCATTATTCAGTTTGGGTGCTGAGATCCAACAGATGCTTTGGTTCAGTGCTGTCTGTTCTGTCGCATATCCTCTGTTGAACTGACATAGCAAATTGCTGACCTTTTCCTTCATTGCAGATGACCATCAACTAGAGGTAAATTTTCCCATACAGCTCTGGTTCTGTGTCTGTAATTGTTTTCTACAGCAGCTTCACTAAGTACATTAACCTACCCTGGCTGCTTCCTCCCATGCTAAATGTTTCACATTAGTCTTTCTTGATCCCTATAACATTTTAATAGCTTTGTAAACAGAGGGTTGCTATGTATTTTTTCATATCATGCTGCTTTTTCCATTATAACCTATCTTTGTGGTGTTGTTCTCTCTCACGCAATCTATCCACAATGTTCAACACAACCTTTTCTAGGATAGTAACTAAAAAAAAAGTAATCCTAGCCAGTATCAATTCATTGTACACCTGAATGAAGTGCAGAATTACTGAGATATGAAAACATAAAATCCATTTTCTGGGAGGTTCCAGGCTTCAGTCCCTCAGGTAATCTGACAGAGGAACAATTCACCATTAGCTGGTTCCTAAGGAGAAGCAGCCAAACTAAGAGACTGCAATTTGTGTGTGGTCAGATGATAGATTTTTAAATCACTGTAACTGCCCAGTGAGTTGGAGGCTCTCCACTAGGCTCTGGTTAAAGATACAATTATATTATATATTATATTATTATATTATAAAGATAAGCCACAATCATGTGTACACAGAATTAATATGAACTTTGAAATAACCTTGGAATAACTTTCCTGACTCTGGAAGGTTAGGAAGAACCTGCATGGGATCAAGATACTGATTATTTCTTTATTGGAGAGGAATGTAGTTTCAAGAAGTAATTATTAGTTTTATGTAGTACAGAACATGCTCACAAGGAAAAATGCAGCAAATGACAAAGTTTTGGGAGATGATCATATTATTCTTACATTTCTGTTTATTTATGCTACTACTATATTGTCAGATTTAGCCCCATGAGATCAGAATGCCACTGGTTTCATGGACAATTCTTTATCCACTGAGTGGTCCTTCCATCAAATCCAAACCTCAAGAGTGGGGTGTGAGACAGTGTCAAAATCCCCTGCATCTTTTTTTAAATTCAATATTTAATGGGTTGTATTTAGTTAAACAGCACTTTTATCACCTCCACTGTTCTAGTTCACTACCTAATAACCAAATGTCCATCTTCTACAAAATCTGCAAATGCCTGGAAAACTTATTCTAAATTGTTGCTATGGAAACCACTCAGGAATCTGAGTTCATGCCATCTGGCATATATTATGCCATTATATTCCTTTATTAGAGGGATGGAATTAGTTTATATGAGGGCATGACTTAAAATATCTTTACTGTGTTTCTTCCTTCAATAATCATCTGTGAAAGAAGTTAAGACATCAGTTTTACAGTCATTTTAGTGCTTTTAGATTGTGTTGAAAGTCTATATTTGTGCATTATATATTATAACTGGCTTAATTTTGATTAAATTAATCTAGTATTTAAAAACCCCACAGTCTAAGCAGTTTACAGAAAAAGAGGTATGTACACTTTTCTGTGAAGTAGAATCCAGTTTCCCATGTCTGTTTATCTGTGTTCCCTTACAATCCAACATGAAAAACCCAATAGTTTCATCTGGAAAATACTGAAACAAGATGGTGAACATTTAAAACCCAGGTTTTTTTAGTAAAAAAAATACTTTAATTGCTTGGTCTGAATTAATGAAGTTTTACACCAGCCAGCCAAAGCTGTTTTACCAGAGGTCTGACCAAAAGTCTGTAGAAATGACATCTGCAGTGTTTGTCCAGACCTGTGAATTTGGCAGTCATTTCCATATTACCACCCAACACAGTTATTGATGAGCTGTTTGTAACATGTGGAATGAACTAGAAAAATTGAATGGTGTCGAAAGTAACCAACTGCAGATCTAGCAGTTTTGTTAATCATCTCCTGTGAACATACTGGAGCTTAATTCTTTCCAAATAACTTAGAATTTGTTTGCACAGCTCATAATAGCAAATAGTGTCTAGAAATCTGTAATAGTCACCTCATCAGAAATACTCCAAATGAGAGCAGCTCAGAACAGCTTAATTGAGGACCTGTTTATCTTCCCCAGTGGAAACTAAACAGCCAGTTTAAAAAGACGAAAACCTCTACCTGAAACAGAACACTGGCAGGAGCTAAAACCAGTGGGGAGTCTCCTGCCTAGGCCAGGAAGAAACAGTGCACTGAAAAAGCCTGAGCTCCTTAACAGGAGGTCAGGAGGGAAGAAAACAACTCAGAGAACAATGAGCAACAAAAAAGAACGGCTGTCTGTGGCTAAATGAGAGGCTTCTGGGCTTGAAACCCAGAGACACAAAGGCCTGGATTCTGTCCCCTTCAGCAGAGAAAAGGTGATGATGAATCACAGGGTGAGGGTACTCAAGGACAATAAGCTCTGGACTTCATGTTACATAGGGGGTTTTGTGTGCTCTTCTCATGCAACAAGTGTGCAAGCTAAACTTCTGTACACATTGCAGACAGTAGAAAATGATGCTATACTTGGTACAGGTGAGCACTGACAAAAACCTTCAATACTAGGCATGAGCAGAATGTTAAACTGAAGTGATGCACCGTGGTTCACATTCTATTGCTATGACACCAATCAGTTTGAAAGTTGTCACTCATTATTTATACATCAACTGTAATATATATTGTAATGTATATTGTAATATGTTCATTATAGCAAATTTTTGCTGGAACATGTTTGAGGAACCGCTGCACTGCTGCTCAGAAGAAACAAAGTAGATCCATTTAGGTATACACCTACAGCATCAGTTAGTTAGAATTCCTATGTACATCATTTGGGTCTTGTTTCATTTTGCCTCTGAACTGGCTCTTGCCAGGCATTACTTCTGATAGATTAGCTGTTTCCTTCAGATAGATTAAAACTAAAAGGAAAAATTGCAAATAATGTTAACAGCAGCCAAAGAATAAGGCATTGTGGGATTAGCAGCAGGAGTATAAACATGTGACAGTACAAATGAAGCAGGCCCGTAAAGACTGTGGAGAAGTCTGAAAGCAACCGGTGACTGTCACAGGGTCCACATTCTGTAAGGAAATACAGACTAGTTAAACTGTCCTATTAAATTCATTTTATTGCGGAAGAAACCGAAGCAGTTGTTAACTTGTAGCAACTAATGTATTAGTAACCACCCCTGCCAGAAAGATTGTTTCCCTGCAGGAAGCACTCACTTCCCTGCAGTCTCAGGGTTCCAACTACCTTGATGTTTAAAATAGAAAAAAATAAAAGTCCTCTGAGGAGTACAACTAAAGCAGCTCTGCACAGGCAGCTGCATACTCAAGTCCTTCTTTTATAACAAGAAAAACATTTTATTCCAGGCATGTATAAGTGGAAATCATATCCATTAACTGATCATCTCTGGATGGCTCAGGAACTGAGGAGAGCACTGAAAAAGTGACTTGTAAAAGGAAATCAATCACTGGCCATGCTGTTCATGTGGCTTTAAAAAAATCATGACTGTTGGAGGTTTAATCATACCTGGTGGGTACATAATGCAGCTGGTTTGTGTTTCAGGCACAAAACAGGCTGCCATTAAGAAATTGCAGTAGTTCCCCTCACACTATTTTTCATAACACTAGCCCTAGCTCATGGATGAGACCCTGCACATCTTTGAAAGGAAATGGCCTCTTACATTTTCATGAAGTAACATGTTATAGGTGTTGCATTGACGGGCCAAAAGTAAAAAATGATGAAGAAGAGAGAAAGAGAGAGAGAGAGAAAGAAAGAGAAAGAAAGAAAGAGAGAGAGAAAGAAAGAGAGAGAGAGAGAGAGAGAGA
>VZTY01028959.1:2074716-2088555 GCA_013400935.1 Turnix velox
GACCTGCTGGTCACACTCCTCTTGATGCAACCCAGGATTTGGTTGGCCTTCTTGGCTGCTAGTGCACACTGCTGGCTCATGTTGAGTTTGTCGTCAGCTGACACTCCCGAGTCTTGCCCTTCAGAGCTGCACTCAAGCCACTCTCGGTGCAGGGAAATGCCTAATTAAAGCAACGCCCGCTCGAGCAGCGCTAAGGCAGCGCTTGTTCCTCAGGCTCTGCCCCGGGACAGCAGAAGGCGGGTGGAACAGGGACTGGCCACAAGCGTGGCTGGCTGTTTCAGAAGCAGGCAGCCCCAGCCCGGCAGGCGACAGCACACAGCCAGGCGACCACCATTCCGCCGGCGACAAGTGCCCCCCCGGCCGTCCCTCACAGCCTTCCTCCACCTCAGCTCAACGTCAGCGGCGCGCCGGAAGGCTCCGTCGCCTTCAAAATGGCAGCGGGAGGCCCGGCGTGGTGGGAGGTTGGGGTACGCTCTTGTTTCGGTCCTTTCTTACACTCGGCCCCCGTCACCTGCAACCGTCCCTGCCCCGCTGGGCTGCTCTGGCCGGCCCGGGGGCACTGAGGGGCTGCGGCCGAGCGGCCCGGCCCGAGCAGGAGGCGGCGGCTCCTCGGGGGGAGGCGGCTTTAGCAGCAGGCTGGCTGAAACCCGAGGGCTCTGCCCTGCCCACCGAGTGGCTCCCGGCCTTACCTCCACGGTGTCGGACTGGCTTGTCCCCTCCGCCTCCAGTTGGGATGTGTGTGGTGCACGGATCAGGGCAGGCTCGCCGGCTGGGACAGGCTGTACAGAAGTTCATAGAACCTATAGCCGGGGTTGTGAAAACTGCCTGTAAGTGGAAGCGTTTTCAGCCTTTGTATTTATGATCCTGTTCAAGCACACGCAGATAGAGAAAATTTAACTTAATCTGTTAAGACAAACAATTTTTACATAAATCGGAGTGCTCGAAGCTGGGGAGACCTTGGGGTCTTCGCTAACGACATCATTTGTATAATAATTGGTGATCTGCCGGTGTGGTTGAAGCTTGTCATCTCAATTTTTAAAGACATAAATTTTGTTCTCAGATCTATAGCTAATTAGTGTTTCACATGCCCTTCACAAAAGGTAGAGTTGTGTAGAATGTTAGCAAATAAACGTCCCCTTTCTGTTCAGAGGAGGTAATTCATGTATTTATGCCTTAGGACAGAGAGACAGTTTGGCCTTGGACACAGGGTAATGAGGATGAGTTCAGCTCTTTCTGGAGAAAAAGAGGGGAAAAGACATTAATTATCCAATTATTGGAGGCATATAAAAACAGCTGAATTTTTGCCTGGAAAGGCTATTATTCCTTTTACAGAACTGGAGAGGCTAATCTATGATAACTTATATGTTAATTGTGTCCATTTTTGAGAAAAAAACAGAGATTCCTGTGAAGAACAGGAGTAAGAAAAGTGAGGTTCTGCACACAATGTTCCTTTAAAGAGCTTGCCTTTTCATTGTAAGTCTGTGCATTCATGATAGCACGTGGGGTGTTTTTTCTTGGGGGGAGTTTTGTTTTTAACTTAAGAGCTAATTAGTAACTCTTCCTAAAATATGTGATATCTGTCAGTGAGCTACTAGCAATTGTGTATGATGATTCTTTGGAGCATTTCACAAGAGATCACTGGAGCATTGCAGTTTTATTGGACAGCATAGTCTGATTTTTATCTTCTAAATTATTTCTGGAGCAATGTTCAAACAGTGATAGGATGTCACTCAAAGCTGCCTTTGTTTGCTTTTAGGTTGAATATCCTGGTGTGCACTTTGCTGTCTAATTGGAGCATGGGGAAGCCTGCATGGTCACATCTTGCCTGAAATCTTATCAGAAACTATGTCATGAGGTTACCTTGCTGAGAAAAACTGTTACTTGGTGCCTGTTAGCTGGACAGCATCAAATCACTTTGTGGCAGCACTTCACAGAGGACTGTTTGGGTACTGTAGATGTTCCTGTTACCCACACATCATGGTAGATGTAACAGAGGAAGAGATGGATAACTGCACATTTAGAAGTGACACTGTGCTTTCTGATGTTCACCTACACTGTCCAAACAAAAGACATCTCATGGTGCGACTGAATGCAGTTGGACAGCCAGGTAAAGTATGGTTAGAGGTATGGAGCTGTATTTTAAGGGTATTCATATCTTCACAATGTGTGTTGTGACTGCACAGATACTGTGTCAGCCAGTGGACGAGGCCATAAGAGTGCTTAATTTATTTCCACTGGCAGAACTTAATAACAGAAATATTTCTTCATAGCAAATTGAACTAAATTTCAAGTGCCTATATGATTTTTTTTGTCTTCATATTTTTGATATGGAAAATGTGTATCAAAATTTCATCCATGTGGAAGTTGTGGAGAGATTTTATTCTTATCTGCTGTTTAATTTTTCCCCTCCGTGTTCTTACAGTATTCCTGTCGCATTTCAAAATTCTTTGGAATGCAGAAGATTTGCCATCTGAAAAACACTTGAGAGAAGCTATAACAGAAAGAGAATACCAGTACAGAAGTGGAAATGAACTGTGTGATGAAGACAGGAATAATCTGAACAAAGAAAGAGAATTAAATAGTGAAGGAGTGGAAGCATTGCTAGATGATGATGGAGACTTGGACGTGGTCAGAAGACCTCGAGAAGCTTCTGATTTAGAAGCTGAGGATCTATTGAGGGTTAAAGTATATCCTGTGATTCTGACAAAAGGGAATGATGATGCTTTTGAAGATGAAGAACAAGAGTGTACTTGCAGTGATATTATTAAAATAGGTAAAGATCAGGCTTATAGTTATTGTGAAACTGGGTAAATATGTTTGTGTAAAACAAACGTAGGTTTTCTTTAGAAATGGAATAGCAGTTGTTAAGTGAGATAATAAGACAAATATAATACTGTAATATTGCAAATACTTTTTAAATTTACCATTTTCCTCCAGGAATTATTTGGGCAATAGTATACAATGGGAAAGTCAGTGAATCTTAGAGTGGTTTCCAAATTTGCTACTCTGGAACTTGATTTGAACATCATTTTAAGGTAATTATTTCTGTGGTACTTTCATTTTCACAGAACATACTATGGCCACCCCCTTAGAAGATGTTGGCAAACAGGTACGTATTCTGACTTGTAGTATTTCTTGCTGTTCATGGATTGTGCTTCAGAATTTACTCAGTTTGGACTGCTTCTTTTATCCTCAGGTCTGGCGTGCAGCCTTCCTTCTTGCTGACTACATTCTGTTTAAATGGGAAACATTCCAGTGCTGTTCAGTGCTGGAGCTTGGAGGTGGCACTGGAATTACAAGCATTATCATGGGAACAGTTGCCAAGAGAGTTTATTGCACAGGTAAGCCAGTTTTTTCAGTTAAATATTTTCATGAGACTTCACAGTTTCGTGCTCTGTTTTCCTGGTATTTTCATCCTCGTCAGTTTAGTTTTACTTAATATACTTTTTCATTAGTGTGTGGGAAGCTGTGTTTTTTATTGAAAAATGGCAAGAACTTTTTCAACAGACTAAAAAAGCAGTAGTTCTTCTAAGCCCAAGATTTTAAAACTAAGATATGTTTCTGTGAAATCAAGATAGTGGTGTAGGGATCTAACTTCTTTCTTCAGGGGTGTCTTAGAGCTTTGTACTGTAAGACAAAGATAAGAAGGATATGAGGAAAGCTATCATCAGTGGATAGAATTTCTCTGGATTTTCCATAATTGCGTCACCTTCAGAGAAATGTGGACTATTAGTCTGAGAGATCAGGGGTGGGCATGACCCATGTAAAATATTCTTACTTTGAATATCATTATCACTTTTTTCCAGATGTTGGTGAAGATCTTTTGGCCATGTGTGAGCAAAATGTTGCATTAAACAAACACCTCATGGAGCCAGGAAGTAAGTTTGTGCAGTTACCTATATATGAATTACATTGGGTTTGAACAGCATGATCATTGACAACCTAGTGTATTCACAACTAAAACTAAAGTTATATCTTGGTTGAAAGTGAGTAATTTAAAAAGGAAAATGCAAGATATCTGGATATGGTCCATAATGGGACAGATTCCCTTCAAGAAGAGAAAAATACTTTCTCAGGTCATCATTTAAGACCAGCTGTAGTTCCTAGATGTTGTATGGGTTTCACTGAGGTTCCTGAGAGGATCACAGATTCCCAGATGCCAAGGGTCACATAAACCAAGTGTAAGAGGCAGAGGAAGAACTCTAGAAAGATGTAAAAGAGAACATAAGTTGTCTTTCTGACCCTTAAGTTCAGCCTGTACTCTTGTGAGTGCGTAGCTTGTTTTGAATGACTTGACTTTACTTGTTTCATCAAGAAACACGTCTTCATCATGTGCCTCAGCACAGGTTTTGACTCTGCATATTTGCTCAGTTACCTGACAGGTCATTTATGACTTGATCCTTCTTTACCCACAGGAGGGGAAGTTAAAGTAAAAGAACTAGACTGGATGAAGGATGAATTCTGCACTGGTAGGTGGTTACAATGAACTATTTCAGATAGAGTTTGGTGTTTTGTTTTGTGTTTCTTCTTCTAAAAAATAGAACAACTATTTGAGCACTTAGAAACATCACATCCTTTACACATTCAAGAGTCTCACTTGGGCCTCAGAAATATCTGGTTAATGAAAATATTTGATACTGCCAGTTGAAAAGGCTTCATGTATTTTAGATGCTCAGAGAAAGTTTCTATTTTCTAACAAAATATAAATTTTTAAAAGCAAGATAAAGTATGAACCTAATGGAAACTTATATGAAGATGCATTTGTTTGGTTTTTTTATTTAAAGGAGTTAATCTAGTTAAATTGGTAATCTTGCTGCATGGTAGTAATGTGTTGTTAATGCTAAAGTCAGAGAAAACTTTCCCTTGTCAGTCAGCCTTCGTAGGATTGGATGTAACAAAGAGAAAACAAAAGACCGTAGGGTACTTCAGAATTCAAATAGAGGGAGGTTTTGATCTACCTGCAGTGGAGTGCTCCATTTACAGAGTAGAAGAATACCACAGGAGTTAAGAAGGGTTTTTTTCCAGCTGCCAGTCATTTGAGACACTTAATCATCTACACTAAACACATATCATTTTGTTACAGATCCTGAAGCTCCTTATAGCTGGTCTGAAGAGGAGGTTGCTGATTTGCATGACCACTGCACTGTGATAATGGCAGCTGATGGTAGGGAAATATAAACAGCAAGCTTTTAAATCAAGCACTTCAGCCATTATGTGTAAAAATTTAGTTCTTAACTGAATTTTTCAAAGTTTTGCTTTAACTGTCCCTGCCTGTACTGTTTTTTAAGCAATTGTGTTTACATTCTGAATGTAGCAGTGTTGAAAACTAGCCTTTTCTGTCCTTTGGTGTGGTGATTACTTGTGACTAAATGAATTACTCCAAGTATGTAATCATAAGTAAGTAGTGAATGTGACGTTCAGAAGAACTTGGTTATCAGGTGCAAAGCAAAGGCAGGATAACAAAAGCAATTTTAGATGCTTCACTTGCTGATGCACTGAGAATATCTCTGTCTTTCTTTTCTGTTCTTATGTGAAAGGCTGAAAAATGCCAGACATACTTACAGAAGAACCATTGTTGTATTGATACATAAATAAAGAAGGATTGGATTTTTTGTTATGATATTGGAAGGTGTTGATCTCCTTGCTCTCCAAGGAAATACAATTATAACAGTATATTAGTTACTGCCTATTTTGTGTTTCTGTGAGAAATGGAGCTCTGTGTATTGTCATGTCCTGTCTCTTCCATATTTGCAGCAAGGTATTTCCAGGCCAAGAAGTTTTCTAAGTTGTCTGACAGATTTGATTCCCCCTGATACAAGAGAAATATACATATTTTATGGTTTTTTTATCTTTTTTTTCTTGGTAGTGTTCTATGATGATGACCTGACAGACGCTTTGTTCAGAACACTGTATAGAATCACACACAACTTGAGAAATTCTTGCACAATTTACCTAGCATTAGAAAAGAGGTAAGTACTACCAAGAGCTTGAAAAACACTATAAACTTCATGTGTTTCCTTTATTTGGTAGAAACACCTGTTTTGATTGGAGGTTAGCTTCTGATTTTCATGATATTAGTTGATTTTAGGAGCGGTATATACTAAGGACAAGCATTTGGTTTTATACATCCTTGATTTTTATTAGTTCAGAGTTTGACTTCCAGAATAGTTTGGGGTTCTTGATGTCCTACCTTTGTTTCACATCAGATAATCTCTGCAAATAATAATAAAGAGGTGGTTAGGGTGATGTATTCTATAATGTCTGACAATATTTGCTATATATTTTTGAGATCATAGAGTGGAATGAAATGGCTTAGAGTTATGGTACGTTTCCCAGCTTGAGTACCAGTATAACAATTTCTTTTGTGTTTATCAAGGAACCATTGCATGTTTTTAAGTAGTTATATGTTGTAGTCCATTAGTAAACTGATATAATCCTCCAGATGCCTAAGCTACAGCTATTTACATGGTTTTTTGTTGAGTGTTTGTGCCAATGATTCTGTTATGGGAAAGGGCCTTAAAATCAAAGGAAAGATTCATCCAAGAGTTACTGGTGTTTTCATGTTAACTATATCTCATCCACTTTTCAGGAATGAAGGAGGGATTACAGTTTTTTTCTGTCAAAGTTAGTTAATTACATTGAGAAGAAACAAATGTTCCGTTAGCTGAGGAAGTTCACAAAGCTAGTTAAGATGCCGGTGTAGCAGAGACACTTTAAATCAAATATTCTCTTGCCAGGCTGAACTTCACTTTAAGACATATGGATGTTACATGCGAAGCCTACAGTCATTTTAGAAATACTCTAAATGATTTGGAGAACCTCCAAGATAGAAAAATGAAATACACCGTGGAGCCCATTAAGCTTGATTTCTGTCAGTTTCTGCTTTATGAGCGAATCGAGCAGTTGGTAAGTAACATTCGTTAGAATAAATGTAGTGTGTTAGGCTAATCATCTGAAATTAGTTTTCAGCTATTTACTTAACATGAAGTAAGAACGGGAGAATGAGCATTACTTTTTCATTTATTTCCATTTGTCTTTCCTTTGTTTTGAAATTATTCTTCTCTGTGCTTACACAAACTATACTAGATAAACATAACATAGCCTTTTCTCGCAGCAGCAGCACAGTAGCTTAGTTTGCACTCGTTTCCTCAAAAGTTAAGGAACAACATCCCTTAATAAAGATTCAGTCTTATAGTTTTAGTAATTCTTTGATTCCTTGATAAATTAAGTATTTTTAAGTTGCATTTTTACCAGTTATTGAAAACATTTGTCAACAAAGGCTAAGAAAAAGAGCAAGATTATCAGTCAAAACACTGCATTAGGTCATGCAGAACAATGAAATTACTTGAAAACAAATTCTTTGAATGATACTTTTACTATTGAAAATCATGAGAATAAAGAAATCAATTCTATTATTCTCTCAAAGATTATTCAGTGGTTGTTCTAGGAGATTACATCGAAGTATTTAGTATCCATACACAGCTAGATACTACCTTTAGGCGAAGGTATAGGATGGGACTTAAAACTTGTCTTAAAATGGGCATTTTGAACTTTTTAATAATTGCAATCCACTGGTCTGAGAAAATACCCTTATATGATGTTTTTTTTCTGCTCCTACAGGAATTATGGAAGGTCATTGCTAAACAGCTAGTGTGACAGACGCATGGCGAAGTAGAAGATCTTTATCCAAAGATATTGGCTTTTTTGGTGTTCTATTAAAAATGTTTTTGGGTTTTTTTTACAAGAAAGACGTTTTCCTAGTGGAACTGTGTTCTCAGAAAGTATTGCTGTGCAGATTTCCTGTACTTCAGTAAGTTTTGGCTTTTGCACTTAGGATGCAGTTTCTCTCGTGTTTCTTTTACAAAACTGTTTCCTGTTGATCTTCAGCGTACATGCAGTATGCCTGTGGCAGTGGCACAGTGACTTGCTGTATGGGATTGATGACAAAAGGGTCTAGAGTCTGACAAAGAAGCATTCTAGCCTTTTCCTTGTGGCAGATTTGCAGATGGGGTGCATTTTCCTTTGACGTTTTCTGAATGTTCCACATTATTTATACATACGGATTTCAATGACAGTGTGTTTCGGGCAAGACCTTTTTGTTTCATGGACTTTTGTTTGAGCAATCTGTTTATGTAAGTTACTCCTTAGTTTTCAGGTTGTCCTACCTAAATTATTCTACTTTGGGAATACCAAACACTGGAACAGGTTACCCAGAGAGGTTGTGGATGCCCCCTCTCTGGAGGTGTTCAAGACCAGGCTGGACATGGCACTGAGCAGCCTGATCTAGTGGGAGGTGTCCCTGCCTATGGCAGTGGGTTTGGAACTTGATGATCTTTAAAGTCCCTTCCAACCCAAACTATTCTATGATTCTACCATCTGAACTGAAAGGAGATGAGATTTATTTTGGTTTTGCCTCTAAAAGTACTCCATAGATGTATTATATATATTGCATAGATGTATGCTGACTTGCTAGAATTTCAAACTATCCTGTCCTTACCAGCTTGAGGGAGGACTGGCATGACATGAAGTGATACGCTGCTGCTGCTGCTGCTCTTTAAATGTTTGGATTTCTACCCATGATGTAGATGCATGAAGCTGTGGAGCAGGAGGCAACCAAAAATGTTTTGCCCATACAAATGAGGCCTTCAGTAGCTTAACTTCTGGATTAAAGTACAGTTTATTGTTCAATTCTCTCCTGTGTGAGTAATGAAACAAAAAACGTGTTTGCACCTCTTACAGATTTAGTGTACTGTTATGTTTATGTCACGCACCATATGTGTGCTGTCATGGAAATTGTTGTGCCTACTGGATACCTTGGCTTTGTGGGAGAACTGCTGATGAAATGCTGTGGCCTGTGGCTCGTGGCAGGGTGGACATATGACATTAGAACTGCCTGACTGGCTTCTTTACAATCTAGTTTACATTTGGGTTAGTTCACTTGATTTTAGGTCACTAATTTAATAACCTGCTCATCTGTATGAAGACATGTTTTTTTCATGTTCTTTAATGAAATGGTGGCTTCTTGGATGATGATGGCCTTTTCCCGTGAGTATAGTCAAGGTGAAAATGATGTTGTGTTAGCATACATCTGGCAGGACTAAGACACAGCTTCTCTCTCAGAACCTTCCTTCGACATTCAGAGAGAACAAAACTGTAATCCAGAGACTCCTAAGCTAGTGTTCTTTAATTTGTTTATTTTGTAATGTGATTAACTTTGGTAGGTTAACTGAAAACAAATGGTTTTGAATGTAGCTGTTTATTTCAGTAGTAGTTTTCGAAGGCTGTGGCAGTAAATTAATTTGGAATTCTTTGGAATTATCTCTATAAAGTCACAGAAGTAAAAGGAGACTGTAGATCTTTTGAAAATGGAATTACTATTCTACCACGGCTGGCTTAAATTGTTGTTTGAATGCGATTGTTACACTTGTATCGAGTTGAATGAAAATGAATGTGAGAGTTGTGTGGGAAACAAGCTGAAGGATTTCCTCCTAAAGAAACATTGTTAATCTTTAAGAGAAGCATTGTTAATCTTTAAACACAATGTTATTCTTTCAAGGAAACATTGTTAATCTTTCAGTTGAAGAGAAACTACTAGTTTTTGAGGGTTCAGGGACAGCCAAATTGCAAATTTGATTATGACCCTTTTTACTGATGATAGGGAATAGTTAAAATTAGGCAACAATTCTGAGACCACGAGAATCTTGCAAGAGTCTTGCAACGCCCTAACTTTGTGTTGCTGATGAGAGATAGTATAGCCTCTCTTGCTTGTCACCTGCTGCTTAAGGATACCAAGCAGATGCCACCTTCTCAATTTTGACTTCAGTCATACTTTAAATATGTTATATTTTTGAATTGCATGAAGCTTTCAATTCACACAACTTACATAAAAGTCAAGTGATTCAACGTCTGGTTGGATGATCTCAGGTTTGTGAGCTACTGGTAAAGAGTTTACATGCTTTATTGCAAAGCCCTCAAGAACTCTGCTGCCCTTTTCATGTTCTGCTTATTTTTAGCCCCCTCATAGCTGGTAGGGGGGAAAGAAATTAATAAATGTTTCTAGTCAGTATTGCCCATTCCTGCGGGGCTTTTATTTCTGTGAAAGGAAAGGAAGAGAATGTAGCTGCTTAATCTAAAGTTTATTAATATTTCTATTTTGCTGTGGAGCTGAGGTTGGGAAGATTTCATTTGAAAAATTACTTTTTGCTCTGCTAAATAAAGCCTTTCTAAACTTGGAAGCACTTCTGGATCTGTTTGGTGTAGTCCAGCTGTTCAGCTGGATGGGTCATTTTACAAAGAGGAGACCACCTAAGAGCTACCTCTGGAACTCTGGCACTGCACTTACTTGTGATAAAGGAGAGCAGTGTCACAGCTGCATTGGGAAACTTGGGAATGGATGGACACACAATTTTCTAGGAGACCTTGTCTGAAACAAACTGATTTTTACCTTAATCGTTGAAGCATGATGAAGTCATACATGTTACTCAGTCCCAATGCTTCAGGTGAAGATGGTAAGCATCTCTGTCCTGCTTTTATCTTAAAAGGAATGTGGATGACGTAGTTGTAGATACCGGTGTAAAGAAGAACCTGAAAAACTCTGGGACATTTGAATGAGCCTTGCAAACTTATTTCATTTATTCCTTTTAAGTCTTTGATGTGGAGCTTGGAGAGCTGCTTTCTTGCAAACTTCTTTATAGAAACACACTTCTATGTGTCATTCACAGTAGAAAGAAATGTTGAAGATAATCACTTGATGAGATACATTATGTATATTTATTATCTCCGTGTTCTCAGCTGTGGGTGGTTATTCATAGCCCATGCTTGTAGCTCCATCTGCTGTACAACACTTTGAGTCAAAACATTTTACGGTTTGTTAAACACCCTTTTCCTTTCTGTTTTAACAATATTGTATTTTGGAGTAACACTTTAGGCTGGATGTGTGGTTCTGCGTTTCTCACCTGGACTTGCAGATGCCTGTATTGGAGATGAGGTTACGGTGGAAACCAGATGGCATTTAATTGCCTGCTTTTTAACAGTAAATTTAGGAAGCTGCCTCCAGCAATCCTGGATTTCCAGGACACATCCTGAGAAGAAGCAGACTTAACTTTTTGTGTATGGTAAGGACTTCTCCTTCATTGCAATATAAGGACATAAATTGGTTCTCAATGTGTTTAGTAGATAAATCTCATGTTATTGTTAATTGACTCAACTTCCTCTGAACTTTTACATATTCAACTAACTCCAATCCTTTTTCATTTTTACCAGTTAAGGGCTTTGTCACTGGCAGTTCCATTTCTGGAGAGAAAATAGAAGGAGACAAAAGAGGTCTCTGTAAGCTCAAGTCAAGTAGTAGGATTTGCAAATGAGCTACTTCTTGCTGCTAGGCTGTGATACACCTTGGCTTGTGACTCTGTCTAAAGCCTTGTATTTTCTCTCAGACTTAATCCTGCTTTTGTTTCACACCTCCTCACCCCGACCTTCTATGTCACCTTTGTGTCTGTGCTCAGTCAGTTCATCAACTGGGTGAAATTTCATCTCCAACAATCCTGCCTCCTTGGGCCACCAGCAGCACAGTAGGGGTGCTGGTGCACACCACCTCAGAGTGAGGTCTCTTCCAGCAGATGGCATAGGGGTTTCTTGCAATAAGGCAGCACCCAAATGAAGTAATACACTGTTTACATACCTCTGTGTGTGTGTACAGAGGGTTCACCAGCCCCAGAGGTGTCAGGAAGAAGAGATGAGGAGGAATGCCCCTGGTTGCTTCTGCAAGGTAAGTGTGTTCTCTGGCCTCTGCTCCCTCTGTACAAGGAGTTTTCTTTTCTGTAGGAGTAGTGACAGAAAACTGCTCTCTATAAAAATTCTCTTTATTCAATGGATTTTATTCTCATCAGCTTTTTACAGGTAATAATGATTTTGAGAGATGAAAGTCTCATTTTATGTTTGTACTCCCAGGACTGGAACTGTAGAGGCAATGAAAATAACATGCTCGCACCAGCTATAAAGAAAATACTTTCTTTGGAAAAGGAAAGAGAAGGTAGACTAGGGATATATAATCTAAAAAAGTCTTGCCAGTCTTTGAGTGGAGTTGGGTCCTAGTATAATTGACTGAACCATGTCATCCCTTAAGAACCTGTCAAGTAGACTCTCTTGTTTCTTCAAGGAATATTCTTTTCCCATTTAATGCTGGGTATGTTTGATAGTGATCAGTAAGATGTTAATCAAGAATAATTAAAAAACATTAACTTCCCTCATCTTTGATGAGGGAAAATGTAAAAAATTATTCAAGCAAAAAAGTTAACAGTGAGTTGGACTAAAGAAAAGCAGCATTTGCTGCTGTGTCATGGCCCAGCTGGATTCCTACCAAGGGATATCAATAGCTGGTTTACACTNATTCAAGCAAAAAACTTAACAGTGAGTTGGACTAAAGAAAAGCAGCATTTGCTGCTGTGTCATGGCCCAGCTGGATTCCTACCAAGGGATATCAATAGCTGGTTTACACTGTAGATTCATCAGAAGGGACACCAAGAAATTGTCTGCTCAGTTTTCCTCTCAGATCAATCATACTCATCTGGGAATACTGATGAGTGTTTTGCTTTGCTGTTTATTAAAACCTCCTGGTAATCTGTTCTTCAGTATTTCATTATCCTTTCTGCTACAAATGTTTTTTTTAATGGCTAAACTGCTGCCTTTCTTGAGGTTTTGTATCATTAAATCATTCTTTTTGTAATATAAACTGAGACAGATATAAGAGTGGAAATGAAGAGGCAATGATGGCCCAGCCTTGAGAGGTGCATGCAGTGACAGAGGAGTCTCATGATAGTATCTGCAAATAGGTGGGTTTTGCAACAAAACCAACAGCTTGAGCAGCTGAGAGCCTGCAGGGTTCCTGCCTCGCTCATCTTCTCTTCAGCTCCCCTGTCAAATGGCCTTCGGCTGCCTTTGCCTGAATATCTGCTCCAGGATAGTCCTTGAAGCCTTCAGTAGATGTACTTAGGGGCTGAGCAGGGCCTGACAGCTCTCTTCTCTGCTCACTAAGTGCACATATTGCTGGCTACTGCCTCGATCCATGATTGCCTGTGAGAAAAAAACATTTGTTCTAGGCCAGGCTTAAATCTTCGTGAAGAGTTTGGTTTAAAATTTGGAGTTTGACTTAAATACCATGTATAATTAGACTTTCTAATGCGAGTTAAAAGCCCGAGTAGCTTTTCCTGTTGCTGTGTTTGCTGAACTAAAAACTCTGGGAGCTCCAGGGCTGGAGGCAGCACTGCAGCTGAGGTGCTCCCAGAGTGAAGCAGAGAGGGACAGGCTCCCTCCCTTGCCCTGCTGCAGCCCCAGAAGCTGGAGATTTTCTGGGCTGGGAGCTCACTCGGAGGTTCTCGTCCGCAAATCTTTCTCCTCAAGGCTGCTCTCCATCCGCTATCTGTGCACGAATGTCCCCGGAGCCGCCGTAGCGGCGGGTGGTGTCCCCCCTCCCGGCTGCGGGCAGGGCAATGCGGTCCCTCCCCGCCGGGGGCGAGCCCGAGCCGCGCCTTCCCATTGGCCGCCCTCGGCTCAGGGCTGCGAGCGGCGCCGCTGATTGGCTGCGACGCGCGGGACCGCGCAGGCAGCGGACAGCGAGCGCAGGGTCCGCGGCAGCCGGCGCAGCCCCGCCTGGCGCCAGGGAGCGCGGTGGCCGGAGAAGACGCAGCCCCGCACCTCCGGGTGAGCGGCGGAACCGTGCGGGGACGGCGGCCTGGGTCGGGGGGGGCACACGCACCCGCTCTTGTATGGCGAGTGAGGCGCGATCTCTCATGCTAGTGGGCTGCCCCAGCCCGGCAGCACCCTTTCCTTCCCGCCTCCATC
>VZTY01028959.1:2088641-2137190 GCA_013400935.1 Turnix velox
GGCCAGCCCCCCGCCCCCCCGCCCCTTCTCCGATGCCGCTCCCGCGGCCAAGGGATCCTCTGTCGCGGTCCCCCCGCGGAGAGCAGCCCCCAGCCAGTGGGGGGAGCACCGAGGTTTCCCGTGGGACCGACCGTGGCCCCTCACCCCTCGCGGGGCCTGCTCTGCTCTTTGGTGCGGGTGCGACAGGGGTTGTCGGTATCCTCAGGGGGCCTTGTTGTTGTCAGAGCTGAGCGGGGACTCCCCTCCTCCCCTCAACCTGTGCCGGCAGCCATTCCCGAAGGATTCGGGAGAACCAGGCTGAGGAGGAGGGTTTGTTGTTAGCTGCGAGTTTGGCCGCAGCGGGAGGTGGCGGTCGCGCTGATGCTCCGCAGCCTCCGCAGGGCTCGGATCTGACAGACCCGGAGGAAGGAGGGGGCAGAGGAAAGATGAAAGGGCACGTAGCCATAGGACGAGGGGCAGTGATTTTAAACTAGAGCAGGGTAGGTTCGGATGAGACATTAGGAAGAAGTTCTTCACCACGAGTGTGGTGAGACGCTGGCCCAGGCTGCCCAGAGAGGTGATGGAGTCCTCATCTCTGGAGACATTCAAGGCCAGGCTTGATGAGTCTCTGAGCTGCTCCAGTGCAGCAGGTCCCTGCTCACTGCGGGGGCTTGGACTAGATGGCCTTTGAAGGTCCTTACCAACCCAATGGTTCTCTTGACGGGAAGTGAGGAGGAATGAGTGGCCACAAAATCTCTGAGAAAATTCAGTCTTGCGTCCAGCTCTCTATTCCTTAATGAGCTGAGGGGAACTCTTCAATGGTGGTGTTTATGGAGGCCTGCTGCTGCACTTTCAGTTGAGATTCATCTGTTCTTCTCAGTTTCTAGGTCTCCAGTTAAAGCCTGTGATGCAAAACCTGAGCCACCACCTCAGGCTTTATCTCTTTGGCTTCACTTCCCTTGCCTTCACTTGTGCTTTAAAGTGAGCATGTTCAGCCAGAGCTTTGCCTCTGTGATTCTCTATGTATAAAATAAAGGGAAGGGAATGTTATGCAAGGAAATGGAACTATCATGGGAGATTTCCAAGTAGTTTTGTAATCAGTAATGAATGTTCAGGCTTACAAAAACTGGATTTTGCCCTGCTGTTCAAAGGCATGGCTAGTGGACCTGGGCTATTAAGAGTTTTGGCTCCTATAATTGGAGGTGAGACACTCAGTTAAGGGTGAAATCCAACTGGTATAGAAGTAGGATACGAGTCACGTTACCTTTAGGAAGCTCTTCTGGAAGCTCTGCAGCAGGGAAATTGCTTGTTATATCCTATTATAGTCCTGCAATTGTATTATAAATTGAATTAAGCACACTTTGCAGCTTTTGTTTCATTCAGGTTCTTTACTACAATTGATCTTTCTGTCTGCTGGAGTGGGGTGAGTGTTGGGCAGGTTGCACCTGTGATCAGTTTGTCTTCTCTGTCTGAGGTCTGTGATTCCAAAGCTGGGTCATAGCTTACGGTACTAAAACACAGCATATGCAAGGAAGATGGGTTAACTGAGATAGGTACAGGAAAAGTGAGCTGCTGATGCAAGTTAGCTGCTGGGCAGCCTTTTGGACTCAGGATCAGGTCTTCTGTGTCTGCAGCCAGTACTTTGCTTTTGCACTCTCTTGTATCTTTTGGACAATTTGGAGTGCAAAAAACCATGTCAAAGATGTCCCCACGTAATGGAGACTTGAGCCTGTAAGTAGACAAGCTGTCTGCTTCTTTCCATGCAGGAAAAAAAGTGCAACACGACTGGTTTCTCCAGAGTCTTCTGGGGAATAAGAGCCTTAGAGGCACACTGTTCAGTGAGGTGCCTTGTGCCTTCAGATACAAAGTGAAATAAGTGGATAAAATTGGATATTTGTGCCCAGGAGGCAGTAAGCAAGCACAGCATGCAAATAAACACCAAACAAATCAGTAGATGTCCTGCTGGCAGCTAGGCTGTCAGGAAAAGGAAAATATCCTGATCTTGATTTTTTTTCAGAATCAGAGAGGAATTAGGATGCTCAGAGGTCGTGAGTGTATCCCTCCAAACAGTTCCTGCTGCAGCTGCCAGCTGATCATAGCTGATCTAAGAAAAATTGGATCTGGTTCTTGGCCTCCCTGTTTTAGGACTTTATGGATTGAGAGTCCATTCCAGACATACTTTTGAAAGCTTTTAGCTATTTCAAATACTAACCAAGATTTACTTCCTTTCCTATCCAAATAAAAAGAGCTTGTGGAAATGTCTCAGAAAAAAAGGTCTGCTTAGTGGCGATACGTATACGTGCTACATGGAAAGTAAAGCTTTCATTGTTGTTATCAGTGGGTTTTTTGTGAATCTCCTTTACTCTTGGCTTTGGCCAATATGACTCAGAGTAATTCCTAGATTTCATGTAAGGCATTTCTCATCTTTATTGTTTTCAAAGACCATTTGATTCCTTCTTGTATGTTGCAAATTGCCAAGCTGTATGCTCCATTTTTGCTCAAGTTGGCTTTTCCAGCAGTGCCTGCTCTTCTTTTACAATTTCTTTCAAGCTCTTAGGAGCTTTTCAGACATAATGCTCAGTCCAAATTATTGAGGTATTTTATCCCATTTGAAAAAGGAATAGAATAAAGCTGGATTCCACCAGAAGGTGAGCTGCTAGTTCTGACTTGGGGGAAGCTGTGGGAGTACAAGGTAAGTAACTAAACAATGACACATCAGGAGCACTGCAGCTTAAAAACCATTGATGCGCCACACAGATAATTATCCATGTGGGCCTATTGCCTATGGAAGGACAGACATGCTTTTAAAATTACATAACAGATTTCTTTCAGGAGGCTGAAAACACCCTGTTCTTGCTCCAGACTGATGTACTTTCAAATATCTTTGCTTTATGAGCAGAAGATGTTGCCTCAAGGGCCAGAGCTGCTACTGACTTTTAGCAGATAATTCTACCAGCCACTGCTCCGTATCTGGAAAGCATCTCTATCTCTTTTTGATTTTTTGATCTGTTTCCTGAAAAGATGGCTATTGGCCAGGAAAACAGTGATATTTTCTTAGCCATATGGTGTTTGTGCAAAAATAACAGTGTTCTGGGGGTTTTCCAAAGCATGGAAAAGTCTGTAAAACCCAATATTGTTCTTTTCTGTTTCTGTGGCTTCTGAACTCTGTTATGTGGGAGTAGGGTTCTCTACTACGTCCTTGTACTAGATTTGTTTGCAAAATGTTTTACTGCTCATTTCCCATATCTTAGGTAGCCAGGTACTAGAAATTCATCAGAAGAATAAAGTAGGAAGCTAAGTTCTGTGTTACAGTTCTTGGTTGTCAGTCTTGCTGTCCAATGGAGGTATGTCTACTTGCGGCAGAGAGAACAATTTTGGAGAATGTGATTTTCTTTTGAAAAGAAATCACATGGTTTTGCAGCATTAATTTAGTGGATTTGGAGTACTTCTGCGTGTTGTGCATGGCAGCTTCTACAGTTGTAAATTCTATTGAGGAAGTGAGTAGACATTCTAGCTGGGGCTGGGCAGTAATTTATTTTACTGCCCCATCTGGCAGCTGATCTCACTATCTGCCTGGGTGAAGGCCTATTGCAGGCACTTCTGAAAATGTGACACCTGAAGTGCCAAGGACATGAGTTTGCCCTAGTGATGGGGTCTGCCTTTATCATTTTTTTAAAATGATAAATCTGCACTGTGCTGGTTGATACCAGAAAGCACTAAAACCACTCAACTCAAAGTGCTGCCTTCAGTAAGCAAGCACTGCCAGTTGGAAGGAAAGGGTCAGGAATGCAAACTTAGTTGTTCTGTCTTAAGCGATTCCCTTTTCTACTGCCTACTGCAATTATTTTAATGAATCTCTGTCTGTTTTAATGCAGGAAAAAAGCATTTGTGTAGATGAGTTTTTATGTTGTACTGTATCAAGCTCTCATTTTGGCCTCTGGCTAAAAGATAACTCTTTCTGTGGCAAAGCATAAGGCACTTTAAAGGCAATAAAGCTTCAGACTTGGTGAGTTTCCCATTTAGAGGTAACAATTTTATTGAAATACAACTCAGCATTGGCAGAGACCAGAGGTCTCTAAGAAGACTTTATCTTCTTGTGACCTTTGTAGAAATTCAGTAGCTTAAAAATGAAGATGTAATTCTAATGGTGTTTCTGGGTGCAGTTTAGGGTAATGCTGTGTGCTGAGGGTTTCATGTCAGTATGTCTCAACTGCTCTCCAGGTGACAGGATGAAGTTCCAAACTACTGTTTTAGTTGAACTTCTCTAATTCTGAGAGTTGAATGATTTCTAAACCAGTTTCTAGTTTTGCTTGTCTCAAACATTTAAAAATATTCCTTCTTCTAGGTTTCCTTTGCCATCCCTGAGTAAAATTTAATCTTAACTTTACAAGCAAAAATACATTGTTTTGCAACTGTTGTGCCCATATATATGTATAGAATTATTTTATATAGGAATTTTTTAGCATTGTACTTGAAATGCTTGGCATGGTTCAATTATTGTCTTCTTCTTTTTTTGTTTGTTTTTAATACATTCCTAGCTAGAACTGAGGCAGGAAATCAGTTGGACAACAGCAAAGAGACCAAGTAATTACTCTTTGAGCAATTCTTTCCTGGCACCTGCTAAAATGCAGTACTAGTGTCCAATGTAGTCTGAATGGACAGGGTTGGGTGGCTGCTAGGAGCCTCTGCACAAGGGTGACAGTACTGGAAGAGTTCCACTGGGACCTGCTCTTCCCAAGCAGAAAAGTGTTCTTTAGGTAATGTGTAAGAAACCTTATGATACTTCTCTCTTTGTCAGCTGACAGGTTTGGATTCAGGTTCCTGTGTCAGACTGACATTGTCCACTGACAGCACTGCTTCCACAGCTGTATCAGCTGTGTTGGTGAGGATGGATCCTGGTATCAGGGTCAGTGTACTTGTCTCCCATTTCCTTCCATCTCTTCTGCCATCAGCATGTGATGGGAACCAGATTTTTCTTTCCTGAAACCTTTTTGCCTGACCATGGTGTCATACTCACCCTTTCTACTCCCATCCCTCATAGCTCTCCAGCCACTGTCTTTACTGAGTCTCAGATCTGTCCTAAGGACTCTTAGTCCTTCAGATCTAAAACCAAGTGTTTTTGACTAGAAGATCATTGTGGGTCTGCAAAAGGTATAGCAGATGATACATCCTGTCTTCTATCCTATTGGATAGAAGACCTGGTCATGTGGAAAGTGGTGCTGGAAGGGTGGACAGGGTGAACAGGAGAAGTGAGAAGAGGCAACGTCCTCCCAGTGACCTGAGCAGATACGTCAGCCTGGAGGTTACTCATGGGTCAGCAAGGCTGGAAAGCACTCTAACAGATTTGTGGGTGTGGAATAGTGTTACCAAAGAGTGGACTGATTTCCAGCATCAGCTTTTCTCTCTAGTTTGTTGTAAATGGTATTTTGAGGGCTTTTTTTTTCCCCCTCCCTGTGTAACCTTATCTTCATCACTGTTTTCTTACAAAGCAAAACAGTGGGTGTTGGGAGGAGACATAAATTAGTGATGATGTTTTTATAATGTCCTATTTTTGATGTCTGGCTCAATTTTAAATATCCAGCTTCCATCTGGAAGCCTTGTACCAGGGAAAGAACAAGGCAACAAGCTCTTCATAGAAGTTGATACCCCAGTGCTGGATGATTTTGTTCTAGCTCTCTTGCCTGTAATCTTGGTATTAAATCAGCCCTTCCTCTTCTTTCTTCCTAAAGAGCAAACAAACAACCCTACAGACTTTTTCACCAGAGATGTCACCTCTTGTCCTTCAGTACTTTTCCCTTCCAAATGAAGCAAAACGAGAGTATAGACTTGCAGAAGCCACTGAGGAATCAGGGGAAAAAAAGTAATTTTCAAGGAAAGGAAAGAATAATAACCCTCATAATAACCCTCATTTATATTTGTATGGCATAGTGCTCTATCTTGATGTACCAAATTGAACATTCTAACAACATGCCAATTTTGACTTCCTCTTTTAGCCAAAGATAGAGTTTGTGGAGGCTCTTGGCAGCATCCCTTGACAGCAAACACAACTGAAATCAACTCATGTATTTGGTCTGTAAATAGTACCAAAAATGTGGATAAGTAACATAAGCAACATCAACATTGAGTATTTTAAATAATCTTGCTGTAAGTTATTAGCAGCGGTGATTTTTGTTTGTGTTGTGTTTCCTCTAAATCTTTCTGTCAGCTTTTCTTCATGTGAGATGCCAAAGGATGGGAAGAGCCATCCTCTTCTCCCTGCCAGCTCTCACTCTGCAGTATGGAGGGAGTAAGTTTGGACTGAAGCATTTTTAACAGCTCGCTGTAAATCTGATGATATAAATTATTGCCTCAAGGAGAACTGGAGAATAGGGACAGGTTAAAAAGCTGTTTAGGAGCCAAAGCAAACCACTGTGGTTTGACAGGACAGATTTCAGGCAGACAATGCTCCCTGGCAACAGGCTAGTGCGTAATCCCCCATAGAGTGCTGTGGAGAGGCCACAACTTCTCAATCCCTACCAAACCCATCAGTTCAGGCCAAGCACACCATTGAGTGTCCCTGGATGGCAGACACAGGGCAGGCATTTTGGCCCTACCCACCATCCTGCCATCCACCCTGACGTTCTCCCAGCCTGGCTCCAGTATAAAGCAATCCTTGTTTTTTGCTCCATGGCTATTGCTGCAATGCAGCTTCCTGGAGAGGGAAACAGGATTACACAATCAGAGTGTGCTGATGGAGGGAGGAGAGCAGAGGATGAGCTTGGCTCAGGTGAACCCTGCACTCCTTTTTTGTGGTGTGGTTTTCCCAGGAGTTGTGGGGGTGAAAAATCTTCTGTTTATTGAATAGTTTGGGCAGCAGGGGACTGGAAGCAGCTGTGGTGTGGTGCTGCTGCCTTGGCTGTTGTAAAAAGCAGCTGAAGAAACACATACTAAGGGCCAGCTTGTGTCATGAGGGAGGGAACAGAGGCAAGTGGAGATAACTGCAAACAGTGCTGGGGGCTGGATTCATGATGCTATGGGGCCTTTGACTGGGAAGAACTTTCATGATCCTCGCAACCATCTGTGCATTGCATTAACTGTAGCTAACAAATCTTACTGAGCTTTTTTTTTTACTTCCTGTTATGAAATCCAAAATGCCAGTTGTCTTACAATTGTATTTTACCAGTAGCAGGAGGTAGTATGCTACTTGTTTAAATTTTCATCTCTTATTTTCCTTGGCCAAGAGGGTGATTGGAAAACACCCTTTCTGCTGCAGCCTGTAGGGATCACTTCTGTTAGTGATAAAAACTGGACCATTACATGATCATGAATGACTTCAGAACCTGTTTTTTCACTTCACTGTAGAGTGGGAGGTCATTCAGTCAAAATGATGGGACTGAAGATGAGCATGGTTTTATGGGCAGATGGTGTTTCAACAGTAAGTCAAGTATTGTGGCTACTCTGATGTGGCCTCTTGTTCTCTGCACTGCTTGGCTGTTTCCTTTCATTGGTGTATCTCTGTTGTGGGTTTGGATAGATAGGCCTCTCCAAATGGCAGATAGAGTCCACTCCTCTCTCAAAAGAGAGGAGAGAAAGGAAAAAAGAGATTTTATAGTATAATCAATTAGAAGAGACCTATCTAAAAAGTGAAGTTACAAAAGAGAAAATGAGTTCTGTTTTAACTCAAACCAGGACATCCTGTTCTTTCTTGAACTAAACTTATGACTGCACTGGATGCTGTGAAGCCTTTGGTGATATGAGTTCTCCAAACTAGGATGCCTTTTGGTGTGGATGTGAGGCTGAGCCATGTAGGTGAGAGGAAAGCTGAATGGAAGTGGAGCTCTTCAGAAAAGAGGTTCAGAAGATTCTGCCTGAGGTTGCTTGGGTGACACCATACATTGTATCTGGGTACAACCCTTGCATAAAGGCTGTTTTCTTTGTCAAAATTCAGAAAATTGTGTTGCAGGGTGATCTGATAAAGACGAGAAAATGGCTCTCGATTCCAGTTTTATTGTTCTGAATGGAAAAGGGAGGAGAAAGGAACTGTTTGTTATAACTGGTCAAAATCCATATGCAGCCTTGCGTAACTGATCCCCTGCTCTGGCAGGTAAGCAGGCTCTGCAAGCTCCCAGCCACATTCCTTCCTTGCATTGTGAAACTTCTGATTATCTTTCAGCTACTGCCACCAGTTAGCAGCAAAAGGAAAAGAAGTTTGGGATATTGACACAGTACTGCTAAAGGCTAACAAAGCATGTGATTTAGTAACTTCTAAAAAGAATTATCTGATTACTGATAAATCCTGTTGTTGCATCCATTTGGTGAAACCTTGATTTTTATGAAGAAGAAAAATTTGCCTCTCATTTTCCGGAGATGGTGTGACAGTGCTCTCTTGGGGCCTCTGCAGCAGGAGAGGTCAAGTACCACTGAAGGAGAATGGATCTCTGAAGAAAACTTATCTGCTGTCTCATTGTGTTAGCACAGCTTACTTTCATGAACTATTGGAGTCCTGAGTTCCTGCTTTTTAGTCCTAGTGATTTTTAGTGATTTGCAACTTCATCTTTTGAAGGAGGACTAGGACTTGGTACTGGCTATCCTGGCATATCTTGCCCTCTTCTGTGTGATACCAAAGTGTTTTGTACTCATTTCTTGCAGGAGTAGATGACATTTAGGATTTTGACATTTTGTCTCTACCCCAGAACTGCTGTTTCTCTATATGGGATTTTTCTCATGTTGTTTGAAATGCTTTTCTTTTTCCTAACAAATTATAGCAGATGCTTTCTAGAGTGTGAGGCAGGAATTAAGAAGTTGCTTCTTGAGGAATTTGTCATCATGTGCTGAGAAATACAGCAGTTGATAACATAGTTCAACCTTCTAATATTTTCCATAAAACCAAATATCCTTTATACCGACCTTGTACATTTACTTGTCTTGTGGACCAGCCTGGCTAGAATTTGATCCCATTATGCCTTGTATCATCATCATCATATATTTCAGAAGGATGTATGTAGTACTGATTCATAAAAATCTGTCTAACAGTGGGAAGGCATGCTTTTGTTTCTGCTAAAGTAGATAATTTTCTAACTGGGAAGGACTGTGTGACAAGTCTTAATTGGGAAATTGTGTATCTGTGACTGTGCACTTACTGTGGGTGACCACTGATATCCTTTCCAATGAAGGGTTCAGATCTCCTTGCCAATGTTCTCTCAGCTCAATCAAATTGAATATAAATTTTACTTCTGAATTATCCTCTGTCTGGAGGATAAATATGGAAGCAGGTGGACAGAGCACAGCTTAACATGAGNATCCTTTCCAATGAAGGGTTATTCAACCAGATCTCCTTGCCAATGTTCTCTCAGCTCAATCAAATTGAATATAAATTTTACTTCTGAATTATCCTCTGTCTGGAGGATGAGTATGGAAGCAGGTGGACAGAGCACAGCTTAACATGAGGCGTGATGTTGGCTGGAGTTTCCAGATGATGTCAACATTGTTATAAGTTGTTAGCACCACTTCAGAACTTCCCAATAAGAAGTACTTTTCATACAGGATAATTTTGTTTGATGAGTTTAGCCTCACATCATGTCAGATAGCACTCAGCAGATGCACAAAAACACCTTTGTCACATCTCAGTCTCCCCAGAGTACACCCTTAGGAGCTGTGATCCTGATTATTCACTGAATAATTGCCATAATAAATCACTGACCAAAAACATTGCCTTGGAACACAGTATAATATGTGTGGCAAGCATGAAAACCCTACTACTTCACTCAGTCTTTCCCCCTCTACTCTCTGGTGTGTTACTGCACTAGCCATCTGTCTGAACAGGACTATTGCACTTTTGGTGGCAGATTAGCTAGCAACAAATTCAATTTGGAGTCAGACATTTGTTTCACTGTCTGGCAACCAGTACAGGCCAGCTTAAATATGTCATTTACAGTCTGTGGATGTAGTTAATAACAGATTTTAAATTATGAAGAAGGTGAGGAATCTGCCTCAGACTTGAATTTGGATCAATTCAGCAGCTTGTTACATGCGAGCAGTATGGTGCCTGAGAGCCTGGGCTCCTCTCTTGGTAGCTGCTAGTGCTTCTATGGGATGCAGGCCAGCCTTGTGGTGAAGGAGAATGGAAGCAGAACAGAGTTAGCCTCTTCTGATTCCCTTCCTTATTGGTGTTAATGGCAGCTTCATTAGCAGTTTGTCTGGACAGTGATTACTTTTCCATTTTGTGTAGAAGAGCTCTGGCAAGCACCATGGTGCCTTGAAACCATGTACCTGGGCAATGGAGGTAAATGGATGTGTAGATTATCAGTGTAATGTGACAGTGGAGAGAGAGGCTGCAGACAGAGCACACTTTCTCTACCTGAATGACCTCCTGCCCCATGCTGTTCCTGTCACAACACCCACCCCAGCATCAATACTCCTCTGTTACTGCCCTGACAGAAGGTGGAAGAAGAAAGCATGCTGCTGTGATTGCAGCACCAGCCAGAGCTATGAAATGGCCAAGGTCCTTCACTGCTTCCTCTAAGTGCTGCATCTTCCATCTTTGTCACTTGCTTCCCATATCTGTCCTTCCCTCTGTCTGTCGTAGAGCCTTACTGTGCCGCACTGTGCTTGTGCTTATCTGAGGGAGGCTGGGGCTGGCTCTGCTTCCCGAGGAGCAGGCTGCTCCCTCCTCTCCCCTCTCTGCAGCACTTAGGGGCATGCACTTGTGTGCAGCCCCTTGGGCAGCTTCAGACCCTTCAGCGTCTCATTCCACAGCTGGAGCCTATGGGAGACGTGGCATAAGGCAGGTCCTGCAGCTGGGATCCAGTCCCTGGCTCCCTGGCTGGTGGGGGGCACAGAGCATCTCCCTCCTCAGCTCGACTCCTTCTCATGCCCTGATTACTGAAGTGGGTAAGTCATCATCTCGCTCTTAATAATTACAGATTTCCTCTGTGATTCTTTTTTTTTTTTTTCTTTTTCACTCGTCGGTTGCCACAGCAACTGTGCAGTGGCTCAGCTGAGATGCTGTCACAGAGATTTAAATCTGAAGCGGCTCAGCCTTTTCCTGTGCTCTGGTGCATCCTCCTTCTTGCCCCCATCCCCCCCCCAGCGCCATGGCAACCTGGACGTGGCATCACTGCCTCTGCCGTGGCACCCTGAAGGCACCTGCAGCCCGGCTGAAGCTGCTATTATTGTGGGTGCATATCTATGTCCCTCCATTCCCTGTCTCAGGCGGTGGCCTCAGGACATGTGCTGGCTATCGGGTGTGTGACCTGAGGGGACTGAACCCAGGCAAGGTTATTTTCTGGCAGTTGTGTGATAGGGTGTTGTCTGCAGGATACTTGAACACCAGAGTAAAATGATGATTTTGAAGGACAAAATTTGTTCTTCAGCTTGCATAGCTCTTGATAACTAAGGAATTGTTTTAAGAGTAAGTACAGGCTGGCTCTGCATCTTGAGAAACCGACTGAGAAAGTATTTGGGTGCACTCAGAGTGCCAGTGGCTGGAGCTGTGGGTACCTCCATGTGGCAGAGGCACAGGAGCAGCAAGGGGCAGAGCTTGGGTTGGGTTGACTTTGAGCCTGCAGGAGCAGGTTTCATTAACCTTCATCAACTGGGGCATCCCTCCCAGCTCAGCTGCAGGGCTGCAGCCTGGGGTTTCCCCAGTGATGCCTGTTCTCCCTGCTGGCGGTTGAGAGCAGTGCTGGAGTGAGCTGGCGGCAATGGCACTCCTTCGGGATGCAGCCACCAGCAGCAGCCTGCTTTGAGGTGACAGAGAGCACGACATTCCCAGCCATCTGCAGAGTTCTCATCCCAGTCCTGTAAGTAACCTCATGGGTTAGCACAGCCTGCATTACTCTGCCTTCTGCTCGGAGGTGAATGCATGTTTGTGTCTCTATGTGTGTGTGTGTGCATACCTGCCTGTGCCATCTTAAAATGTCCCTGTCACAGGTAGGTGCTCTATAGGGTGTTTGCTAGACTCTTTGTGCATGAAATCTCCTGCATGCATCTGCTTTTCCATGTTTTTTGATGAAATGGGGGTCACCTTGAGAAAACAGCACTGGCTGCTGTTTAAGTTGTTTCCCTTGGTTGGTGCAGGCTGCCTCCACATGAGCTATTTTATAACTTCAGGAAGCAGAAGAATAGATTTTGCTTTTACAGTACATTTTGTTTGATATGGTTTATCTGCCTATTATCATGACCTCCAAGGAGGCAATGGTAGGATGCTGAGGAATGGAACCTTACAAGGAATAGAACAGAATTCCCTTGGAGGAAGGTCTACTGGAGGTTATTTTGTAATATGTTAATTTCTCCAAAACTGCAGAATGCTTATGGAGTGTCTACTCTGAAAATCACTGCTGTGTCATAATTTAAGCTGTTTAACTCATTCAGAGCTGGACTGTTTGGTGTGAGAAATGTGTGTAAATCAGCAGCTGTGGCTTGGATGTGTTGTTGCCATCTGCATTTAAAATAATAGATTCAAAATGCAGGTTTGAAGAGAGGTTCTTCTGGGTACTTAGTAGGGAAGTTCACTGGAGTATCAGAGTACAGGTTGTTTTCAGTGGGAAATACTATTTTTCCAGCTAGTTTCACTCTAGTTGTGTTTGGTTTTTTGCCAACACTTATGTAGGTATTTGTAGCTATGGATCTGGAACTTGCTCAACTGTCAACAGATGCTTTTTTTGTCCCCTGGTTTTCTTTTCCTGAGATAACATACTTCCTTTGAGGTGTAGGCACATCTCATCTTATCCCAGCTCAGCTATTCCAGTAGTCCTTGCATCAAAAATGATCTGCTCAGAAGGTTAGTGGGTGACCTGAATACTGGTGCACCATATTCCCATCTTTTTATTCACTGGATTAGGGATCCAGTATTTGTCAGAGAGGGGGAAAATTTGTTGGAGGCAAGGGAAGAAAAATTTTGTTTGTTTTATTTAGGAAAAAAAAGAAGGAAATAGAAGAAGATGTATTCTATCCAGCCACCAAGGCGTGCTTAGAAAGCATCTAAGGAGGAGAACCTGGACACCAGTGTAGTTACATTTCTGACTGTAGATGATAGAAGAAAGGAGATGATACTGATAGAAGGACTGAGGGTTTCTTTTGTAGCCTTTCTTGTTCAGGGTTCAGCTCTGACTTGTCTCATTAGACAGGTTGATATTGCTGTCTCATGGTGGATGCTGTACAGTATTTTCAAGCTACAGATGTGAGATTTGTCTTGTGTGTTTTGCATTGGGCTGTTGCTGCAGTTTTCAGAGCAAACTGACTCAAATCCCAGCAGAATGTTGCCTTGGATAAGGCAGCTTTGCAAAAAGTCAGTTTATTAGGGAAGACTTACTTTATCAGGTGTAGTATTTACTGCTTTATCAAGACTTGGAAGACAAAACCAGTCTTCCCTTTTCTTCTGAAGAGTAGTTCTGGTGTTTGATCCTCTTGGTGTCAATAAATAAATAAGCAGCCGTGAATAACAGCCACTTGAGCTTTCCTTGTAACTATGACAACTGTGTCCTTGACAACTCAAGTACAATCATGGAGTTTCCAATTACGTCCTGTTCTACACAAAGCCATGAACATTATTAGAGGAATAAAAAGCAAAAGCGACCATCAGCTTGTGTTCTCCATCCAAGTCCATTTTGGTGGTAGATGGACATTCCCATTTGCAGTTAGCTGTCTCTTGCTCTGTTGTCAGTGTTGCTTGTTGGGGTGCACTTTGGTGAGCTTTGGGCTCCAAGGACAAGCTCTCCATTCCTTGGTGAGAGACATTCTTTTCCCTGACCTTCTTAGCTGCTGCCAGATGTGGAGTCTTTGTAACCACCTTGGCTTATAAAGTAAGAGGCTGTACCTTTGATTGATCAGGCTGGGCAAGGAGCAGGTTGTTTCTCTTTTCTGGACCATCCAATGAGGATAGGGCTAACTATTGCTCTTCCTGAAGTTGAGGGTTTTAGCTCTGTGCTGGGATTATATAGATCCTGATGGAAAATGTAATATGAACACAGCATGTAAATATTCTTACAATTCTCACTTAATAGGACTTCTCTATTCCTGGGATAATTTGAGATAGGCCCTTGGTATTACACTTACAAACTTCTTTCATAAGCTAATTCAAATTGTTTTCAGAAATATCCCTCTGAGAGAAAACTTGTTGAACTAAAAGGAACTATTGCAATGCACTGCGTGCACTCAGGCTTTCCTAACTACGCAGTCTGTATTGAACTCTTAACTCTGCTTCTGGGACTCAACAAATTGCAGTTAAATACATCAACACTCTGGCAGGCTTATTTATTTATTTACTTTGCTACTTACTGCATTTAAGTGGCTAAAGCAGTAAGTCAGGATTTCTAATGTCACCCTGTGATCTGTCAATAACAACTAGTTAAGTAATTCAATTTTTTTCCAGTGTTAATCTATTAGATGTGGATGTTCCCTATCTCCCCAAGGGAGGGTGGGGAGGTACTTTTGACTGCAGTCTGTTTGCAAACAGCCAAGTGCTGTATACATCATCTTTTTATGTAGATACTACCACATTATTAGCTTACTTCATTCTTTCTCAAATACAGATCAAAGAAAACTATGATTATATTTAAGGGAAGACAGGCTCATCTGCCTTCTACCTCACCCATCCTTATGTTTCTTTGTAAAATTGCAGGGATGTTCCAGGCTCTGGCATATTCTTGAGCTGTTTTTAGAAGTAAAACACTAGAGCTTCATCACCTAATTAATGAAAGATGCTTGTTTATGAGCAGTGCAAGGGAGAATTGCCCCCCTTTAAAAGTCCAAGGCTGTTGCTATTTTTTTAAGATTAGAGACTTCAACTGTTTTGCAAGTTTCAGATGCAAAATGCTATCTGCCAGAATTTGGTGAAAATAATTATAAAATCAGTAACAAGGGATTACAGGAGTTTATGGGGTGCAGAATGTAGAAAGACTAGTTAATTTTCCTTCTAACTGGTGACACAATTGCACATTAAGAGCTAAAAGGGCTTGGGCAGCATGAATGGGGCCTCAAAGCTCACACCTGTCCCTCTGAGGAGCTTCAGTCCCATCCAGCCCTTGTTTTGACAGCCCTGACATCTTTTCCCTCTTTCAGAACTGCTTATCTCATTGCTGAGTTACCATATGGGAGTCACTGCTTATGTCACAGGGTCTGTGACTCCCTCTTCTTAGTGCCCATGTCCTGGCCTCACTATCCAAACTCTTTCCAGCTTGCCTCTGATATATTCCAGTCTGATTTTCTTCCAGAAAAGCTGTCTGAAGAGCCCTGATGTACAGGTGTAGGAGCACTGCAGGAGGTTGGATGAGATTGAGTTTGAAGGTCCCTTCCAACTCTGAGGCTGTGATTGTGGCAGGTAGTAAAAGAGAAACAAGAGCTCATGGAAGATAAATAAAACGGAAAACTGGACCAGTAACATTTTGACCTGGTGTAGGTCTTTGTAACAATAGTTGGATTTACTATCCTCTGAAGCCAAGGAAATTAGCATTTCATTCCAAAGGAAAAACAGCTTTGCAGTGTTTTCCCACTTCCAGCACAGCTGCCTGAGTTCTGCCAGGTTTTTCAACATTATTCTTTGATTTTTAGCCACAGGAACCGTAGTTGACTTGGCCTCTCAATTTGCAATTTCTTCCAGCATCAAAAAAAAAGAAGCAGAAAGTGCAGTGTGGAAGCACGTGAAGCTGTACACAGAAGAGACTTGTTACTGCTTTGAGAAACACCCTCCGGCTGCACCCGCTCCCTCCAGGATGCCAGGGCAAGGTGGGCTGTGGGAATACAGCCATGGAATCCCAGAATATGTTGAGTTCAAATGCCATCTAGTCCAACTCTCCCTGCAGTGGGCAGGGACATCATGCACTAGATCAGGTTGCTCAGAGCCCCATCAGCCTGTCCTTGAATGTCTCCAGGGATGGGGCCTCTACCACCTTACTGGGCAACCTGGGCCAGTTTCACCACCTTCACGGTGAAGAACTTCTTCCTAATGTCCAATCTAACCCTGCCCTGCTCTAGTTTCAAATCATTGCCCCTCATCCTATTGCTCCATGCCCTGGTAAACAATCACTCCCCAGCTTTCTTGTAGCCCCTTCAGATGCAGGTAGGTCACTGAGAAGGCTGGATTTGCTCTTGGGTGTAAGACTGGTGCTGTTTGTGGGCTCCTGACAGACCTTGGAACCCTCTTGGCCTCTCCTATTTGTGGGACAGCAGAACTTCAGGATCTGGGGCTGCTGCCTCTGCACTGCTGCTGAAGTGGATGAGCCTTGTGCTGCTTCGACGTTGAGATTGATCCAAGCAAAAACAGGAGTGAAAGATTGAGAGGTTTTAAGTTTCATTACAATTAACACAGAACACGATACCCTCACTGCTGTGAGTCATACAAAAGTCAGGCGAAGGAAAACAGCAAAGAAGGAATTAATTTGCCTTTAGCTCCCTGCCCCCCCAGATACATATTGTGAGGAGCTGTGGAGTAATTGCAGTGTGCAGCATGTGCTACTGTTTCTAAACTGCTTAATTATTCTGGTTAAATGGGTTTGGAGCAGCTGAGGGACAGATGAATGTGTCCCCATGAATTTAAAACAGGCTTTTGTGTCTTCGGCGGTGAATTGCAAGAAAGAGATGCAAATCTGCAATGCTGACATCTCCTCCCTGTCCTGCAGTGTGTCTGTTTCGCCCCCCACCTCGGCGTCTGTCCAGATGATGCTTCCAGGGGCAGGTTTTTGCGGTGACTTGCCTCTGTGGCTTCCGTTATGCTGCATTAGCTTCCCCACTAGCAATTATGATAGTTGTGTGAGCCCCTGCTTTGTGTAGTTTTGCTCTTGTATCTGAATCAAACCCGTTAGAGTGCTGGGATTCCTCTCTAATTTTTTTTAATTTTTCCAGAGGTTCCCTTTAAGAAACAAAGTCTTGTTAGCTCTCAGGAACAAGGCGTCTTTGTACTTTCACAGTGGGCTCCTGCTGCTGCTGCTGGGTGACTTCTGTCATTCCTAGTAACTGATTTTGCCTGTCAGAGATAATCACTCAGTAGAGAATTTTAAGAGCTGCAGTGGAAAAAAAGTGCATTCAATTTGTCACCCACATACCCTTGTTTCAGGTGCTCAGAATGCTGTACTGACCTTCCCCTTGAAAAATATTTTTTTCTTGCTAGAAGAATATGATTGTGACAAACTGTGTTTGCCAATGCATGTGTTTACGTAAGGCTTAATTGCATTTAAAAATATGCAAATGCAGCTGTTTTGTACAGTTGCCTGGAATGATGGCCTTCAACTCAGTCACTATCAGAGGAAAAATTGTTTACAGAGAAGACCTGAGAATCTCTCTTTTTCTGGAGAAGACTCACTTGGATGCCTAAGGCAGCTAAGAATCACAAAGCTAACCCAGACATTGTGTTTCACATCCAATGTACAGTCTGATATCTAAAATTGGTGGATGTGTTTTCCCTAGATTTTAAAGGATTTGATCTTCTCAACAGTTGCTCTGAAGCCAAAGGAGTGTGGCTTCACTTTGGTTTAGACATGAGCAGCAGGGTCAACTCCTGCTGCCTTCTGCCAGCTCTGCGTGCAGGAACTGATCAAGAGATAGGTTATGGAGACAAAATTCAATCATTTATTAGAATAATCAAATAACATGTGTTTAGACACATACACCAGTCACATCAGCTGATCTCTGGTGAGTATCTGTGCACATGATGAAGATGGAAAAGAAGCTGACTCCAGCGTTACATGATTTATTCTGACTCTGGACTACGAAGTGGTGAAACATTTTATATAACAGCTGTCAAAGAAAATTAGGGCTAAGCTACTTTATTTTTAAACCTCTTGCAGTAACTTTTTTCCTGTAAGTATTTTAAAAAGTCATTGCCATTTCCAACTGTATTTTCAAGTCTTATATGAATAATGTACATTAACCATTAAAAAATTTAACCTAATTGATAAATAGAAGTAAAGGACAAAATATCATTCTAGGAGAAAAAACAGAGTTGGTTTACAAGGACAGGCTGAGAGAGCTGTGGCTGTTCAGTTTGGAGAAGAGAAGGCTCTGGGGAGACCTCACAGTGGTCTCCCAGTACCTGAAGGGGCTACAGGAAATGTGGGGAGGGACTGATTGCCAGAGCACGGAGCAATAGGCAGTGGGGAAGGCAATGGCTTGAAACCAGAGGCAGGGCAGGGTTAAATGAGACATTAGGAAATTGAATACAAGTATATTCCATGCAGTTTACATATAGAAGTAAAATCTCATGGTATAACAGTGTATCAAGGCCAGGCTTGCTGGGGCTCTGAGCAACCTGATCTATTGCTCACTGCAGGGGGTTGGACTAGATGGCCTTGGAAGGTCATTTCCAACAATTGCATTCTGTGATTCTGTGGTTCAGTAGGGAAGGTAAAGCAGGTACCACTTCAGGGAAACCTGGGAACTAGTGGATATGGTCATGTCGCATGACATGACACTATAGAATCATAGAATAATTTGGGTTGGAAGGGACCTTAAAGATCATGTAGTTCCAAACCCCCTGCCATAGGCAGGGATACCTCCCACTACATCAGGCTGCTCAGTGCCATGTCCAGCCTGGTCTTGAACACCTCCAGAGAGGGGACATCCACAACCTCTCTGGGCAACCTGTTCCAGTGTTTCACCACCCTCACTGTAAAGAATTTCTTTCTTATGTCAAGTCTAAATCTACCCCCTTCCAATTTACATCCGTTGTTTCTGGTCCTCCCATCAGATATCATATTAAAAAGTCCTTCCCCTGCCTTTCTGTAGGACCCTCTCAGGTACTGATAAGTTACTATAGTAACTCCCCCCTGAGCCTTCTCTTTTCCAGGCTGAACAACCCTAACTATGTTTGATTTGTTTGTGAAGAGGCATCTTTGCACCATTGTGGTGAAGGTGGGTCAGTCTGTCTGGAGCAAAATGCCCAGGGGAGATGACTGAAAGGGGCAAAAATGATAAAGAGAACTCTGGTGGGTTTTTTTTACCCTTTTATCATAGGTATGTTTGCACTGCTCTGTTTGTTAATTCCTGCAAAACCATGATTGTGTTAACTTTCGGTAGGCTCCAACAGACTTTTAAAAAGAAATATTTTGAAAAGCAGACTTAAGTAGGAATTGTAGATTGCAGAAGTACAGACCAGATAAATAAATACCTCTGAACAAAGGACACCAGTCAAAGAGATTAACCACTGTGAGGTGCTGCACTATTTCACTCTTAACAGTTTATTTTTCACAGTTAATAGATTCACAGACTTAGCCTTGCATTTGTTTTTTACCTAGAGGATGGTTATGAGAGAAGAAATTTGTGGTATTTCTTTACGTGCTGATCATGTAAAATTTAGGACATCTTAAGAAAGAAGCTGAGAGCAAAAAAATAATTAATGAAATAAATTGATTTTATCTTATAAATGAAGTTAGTCTTTTCTGGAAAGAATTAACTAGATCTCTCTACACTTCTGACCTAAAACCTGATGAAGCTAATCTGTTTTTCCAGTGTGTGTGCAAATGTCATGCAAGTGTTTGCTCACCTTGGAAGATTTCAAAATAACCTGAATTTTAGAATTGAACTCAGAACAAATTAAGTGAAACAATGTTGATTGTCTGGGAAGGCACAGGGAATGTTCTTTGTACCTGAGGATTAATAGGTTTGAGAATTAAAAGATCTGTAGGCAAGGAGGATTTTTTGCTTTCTTTTGGCAATTTTGAGAAAGCTCAGACATGAAGGAAAACAAACATCATTATGGCTAAAGGCAATGCAGGAATTTAATTGTTGATATTTTAGTGTTTGGTATGAAATCACAGCAGCAATGCTTCCCTGCATCTAGTCATCAGCATCTCTTTGCCTATTTTATTGAGGGCATAGAAAGGCTGTAAGCAGTAAGGGAAGATCTATTTACTCTGGCAAAAAGGACCTCTGGTTTCCTACATAGAACACAGGGTATCATACTTCTAGGTTTAAAGTTTGAATTTAACCCGTATCCTGGGTAATAATTCAATGACCTGTTTTATCTGTTTATGACTTCCAGCTAGGCTTCCTGCACAGGTGATCTGGAGTGAAAAAAGGAGCCGTATTATCCTTCATGCCAGTTGACTTTACAAGGTCGTTTATGTTTAACTAGCTGAGGTAGAACTGTAGAACAATTGAGACTGCAAGTAACCTCTGGATGTCTTCTGATCTAACCCTCTCCTCTAGCAGCGTCACCTAAAGCAGGCTGCTCAGCACCATGCCTAGCTGGGTTTTGAATATCTCCAAGCATGCTGACTCCAGACCTTCTCTGGGAGACCTATCCAGGATTTTTCTAGGTTTAGATGGAGTTTACTGTATTTTAGTTTGAGCTTATTGCTTCTTGTCAGTCACTGGACAGTATTGAGAAGACTCTCACTCTTTCTTTGTTTCTTTTTGTTGGTTATTCGTTACACGTGGATGCGATGCAACCTAACCTTTCTTCAGGTTGCATCCCATCAACCTCAGTTTTGCTTCAGAGAGAAGTGATTAATTGGTAGAAACTGTTTTTTTCAGGGGATTGATTTTCTTTTATTTCCTAGTGCTTGCCCTGCTGTCCTTTTGTATCAGGTGAGATTTTTCTCATAAACTTAGGTTAAGTCAAGACAACAAGATTGGCATCAGAGACTTACTGGCATGCTTTCATCTTGTTTGGATTGAAATTGGTGAAAGGGGAAACCCAGATTTTCACAGTGATAGTGACTGCATCCATAAGGACATGAATAACTGCTTGCTGTTCTTTTTTTTATTTTTCCAGAACATAAACTAGAAACAAGTCTCTCAAGATTGAGTCCTTTTTGAGTAGTGAAGAGAGAAAATGGCGTCAATGTTGCTCAGTCGACAGTTGGCCTGTTGCCTGCAGCAAAACTCCAGGCTACTTGTGTTTGGTAAGTGGATTTTGTCTTTGGTTGGATTTTTTTTTTTTTTATTTCAGTGTTCCCTTGGTTTGACTTTGGTGAGTGTTCACTTTATGTTGATGGGGAGAATTTCGGTGTGAGCGCTGCTGAGACTTGTCTGTTTGAGTTGAATCCTTCAAAACTTGAAGAACACACTGTCCTGCATCTCAGGACAGTGTAGTCCTGAAGTGGTCCACAAAGGTGCTGTGGTTTATTTGTAATGGTTCTTTTTATTTTATTCTGCAAATGAGAATTTGTTTAGATAATTGCACTAGGAACAAACTAACTGAAACAAAACTCTTCACCTCTTTGAACTCTGCTCTTACAGATCCACTGTGTGGTGCAGAGATGAAACAGCTGTCCATCAAATTCAGTCCTTTTTGCATACAGTGACCCTGCCCATCTTCTTGTGGGGAGGTTTTCTATGATGGATGTGAAGAGGTGGCCGTCACCAGGGATGTGTGTTCCTTAGTGTAGTTTGCTTTGGTCCAAAACACAAACCTACCACATAGCACTGAGCTAGTTCCTCCAAAATTCATGGTGACAAGTTCTTGCTTGGCCCCAGACTGTAGTTTAGCCAGCGTGTGTATACATTAAGCCTGCAGTCTCTGTGAAATAGATACAAAGGCTAAGTTCCTGTGGTCTTTGCTGGACAAAGCATTGTAGAGTGTAAGATCTAGCATCCATTTCATGCACTTTTATCCTGAGTGTGGAATGTCTGAATGTCTCTTTCTATGATCAAGTAAATGTTGGTGTTTCTTCTCTCCTCCAGTGCTGCTTCTGCAGTGCCTCTGTGCTCCTCCTGCCCCTGCCATTTGCTCAGAATCTTAAACATGATTGATTTCCTTTTAAAAAATACACCTTGGGGAGCAACTGACCTTTGACTAAGGAACACTAAGTCTGGTCTTGTAACTGCTGGATAAGTATTAGGTCAGTGTTTCAGCTCAGGATGCGCTTCTATTTCTGGGAGTGACGCACTGATTGTCTGCGCTGTGGATCAAGAGCAGGGATCGTTTGGTCGATAGTGGACAATGGAAAGTGCTTGCAGCAACCAAGCCTTCATTAGTACTCAGGCCTTTGAGTTAATCTGGCATTTCAAGTAGCACTTAATGCTTCCTGTCCCACCCAATTCTTGCAAACCCAATCCCAACATTGCAGTTAAGTGAGGTACCTGAGGTGGCTGAAGGGCAGAGGCACTAGCTCTCTGATCCTTTCTCACCACTCCAATGAGGGCATGTAAGTGTTCAATAATAGAGGAAAACAATTCCAACCTCCATGTATCCATCCTTGCTTTCAGGAAAATTCTAAGTGAAAAGGTTCCTAAAACACTGAATCAAAGAATAAAGGGCCTTGACCGCATGTGCTGACAGACCGGTGGCCTTTGGAGCTGGATGCTATGTGTGTGTCTGTCCAGAGTTTAGAAAAGATGGAGGAAGAGGAGGGAACACCTCACCAAAAGGAACTGTATCCTGGCAGTTTTTTAGCCTGCAACATTCCTGGCTGATGTAATAGTCAGAAGGCTCTGGTACTTACAGGAAAACTCAGAGCTTCAGACCTTTTTTCTGGTGAGCCATAGGTTAAGATGGTGCCACTGGGGTCTACTAGCTCCTAGAGAAACACTGAAGGAGATGTTCAGAAGCCCTCTGTTCCTGAGTGGTTTCCTCCAAGGTATTTTTGAGTGCTCAGGTTCAGAACTTTGCAGACTTAAAAAAGAGACTTGTACATTACTCCCACAAAAATCCTGCTGTGCCATTTGCTCTGCTGGTTTGTATTTTTTTTCTGTGGATATTGAAATGACAGGGTTTGCTCAGAGGGGATGGAGTTGGAGAGCTGCTGCCCATTGTGTTACAAGGTAATAGTCTGGATGTAAATGCTTATTCCATTTTGTGCCAGCTGTGGTTTTATCAGCAGTATTGCTGAAGTGGGAAAGCTGTTGCACTTCCATGCTCTGGAGGCAGAGGAAGATCAGTCAGGTGTTAGCTTGTAGGACTAAGGGAATTATGAGGAAAGTCCAGAATTCCAGAGACCTAGCCTCAGCTTCCTACTAATTACCTCAAGGGATTGAATTCATCTTGATCTGGGAAGCATGTCAAAAGCTCATTCTGCCTTAAAGTAACATTAGTTTGTGTTAGTGCATGACCATGCCCTTCTAGGATGCTGACCTGTTCTTTCAGGCAGCTTCTGCAGCCTCTCCAGACAACCTGTTGGGTTGCTGAACCGGATTTAACTCTAAAACTTCTTTCTAATATTTAACCTTGGTTACAAAACAGTGAAAAAAATCAAACCCTTACTACTTGTCCTGCACTCAAAGGACCTGGAAGCTGAAATGTTTATTTTCAATTTTCATGGTGAGGGTGACAGAGTACTGGAACAGGCTTCCCAGAGAGGGTGTGGAATCTCCTTCTTTGGTGACATTCAAAGCCTGCCAGGATGCCTTCCTGTGTGACCTGGTCTAGGTGTTCCTGCTCTGGCAAGGGGATTGGACTAGATGATCTCTTGAGGTCCCTTCCAATCCCTGATGTTCTGTGATTCTGTGTAAGAGGCTTTTACATATTTGAAACCTATTTCCTCCCCTAAGACCTCATACTTTTTTCTCAACTGTTTTAAATACTGTTGCAGTCTCATCTCTTAGGTCAAGTTTTACTCCTCCAGATTTTCTGCACTTTTATTGCAGTGCCCTAAATGGAGAGGCCATACCTCACCTGTCTCACTGCTTTTTTATCTCTCTACAGAGGATAATAATGCTTCATCTCACCGACTAGCCTCAATAAAGTCTGAGAGATGTTCATGTTAATTTTTTTATTGTCTCCATCACACTCAGAATCATTAAATCATAGGATAGTTTGGGAGTGACCTTTAAATGTCATCGAGTCTAACCTAGATCAGGTTGCTCAGAGCCTTATCCAACCTGTATGAGTATCAAGGTAGCCTTAACCCTGGTGCATGACCTTGTAATTTGGCTTGTTGAACCTCATGAGGTTTGCACAGGCCCACATCAAGCTTGTTAAAAGTCCCTCTGGAAGGCATCCCATTCCTCCAGTGTGTCAACTGCACCACTTGTCTTGGTGCCAATGGCAAACTTTCAATCCCACTGAGCATGTCTCCAAGAAAGGTGTTAAACAGCATCAGTCTCCAGTCTGTGGGTGCCCCATCCCTAAGGTGTTACAGCCAGGTTGGACTTGGGGGAAAACACAGTCCTCCTGCTTTTGGCTGTCAGGGCCTCCACGTGCTAAAACTTCTCTCTGCAGGGTGGTTTGATAGACACGGTGGAGTGGAAGCTACAGGTGTGGATGGGATATTGGCTTTCTGTGCTTGTATGGCACAGGGATGTGCCTCCTTGGGGACTGGGGAGCTTTCCCTACATGCTCTTCACAGCAAAACCCTTGCATTTGTGGGATCTGGTGTGCCACCCTTTATTTTCCTCTTATCATCATGTAATTTTTTAACTTGAGCTACTTCCTGCTCTTAATTACAGTGTACTTTTAGTGCCTGCCCTGCAGTTTCTCCCAGGTAACATCCAATTGTTGAACACTGTGAGTAAATATATCAGTGTTATTTGTGGTCAAACACATCACAGGTTTAAGCACTGTCTTTCTAGACCTGCTTTGAACCTGACTATTGTTAGGAGAGACTGTTGCTTAGCAAAGAGACCTGCTAACAGTAGTGCTCTTTGTGAGTACCAACACCACATTCATTATGTAGCTATAACGATGTGGTACTTTGACAAAAATTGCTGAGTGAGACACCCAGGGAGTGATGAGGGCAGCATAGGAAAGAGAAGATGGAAAATGAGCTTTTCTGTCAGCAGGGAGTGATGACATCCTCTGAGCTGGAAAGGAAGGATGGGATAATTTGCTGATTTTATTCAAGTGTTCAGAAAGATGATGTGCATTGCATAGAGCTTTAAGAAGGCTGGAAGAAGCAAGAAAAGTGGAATTTTGCTTATTCTACCCACCCTCTTTAAATGGAAAGGGTAGAAAATTCTCTGCAAGTCATTCAGCCAATGTGCTCTCTGATAATTAGGCTTATTTATAGCCTTTACATTTGCTTTTTTACTTTTGCTGTGATGTAGAGATATCTGTGTTTATCAGGAAAAGAAGGTGCAGTTCTTGGGGACTTGAGCTCAATGTCACTTAACAGCTTTCCTAATGTTTCTTCAGAGGAGGACACTCTGCTGTAACCCACTCTACACACTTCTAAGATGAGAGCTGAGGTCATGTCCTCTGGTCCTGTTCTTAAGTTAAGCTGATGTAACACATGAAACCCTTTTCCTGTTGCAGTTTGGTTATAGACCTCCACAGAGAGTCTAGCTTTTAATTAAACATCGAGGTACTGATACATAGTGTGATAAGAATTAAGGAACTGTAACATAGAGTTCTTAAAAATATAATTTTATGAGGATATTTAGGCCAATAATATATTTCTGCTTGAGCTTCTGCCTATGCTTTTGAAGAAATTTTGAAATAAAAAAGCCTATCAAGTTGTCCACATGCGGTAGTTAGAACAGCATAGGGACATCAGTATCAGCAGTGACAGGCTGTCATGTGGATATTCTGTCAGTCTTTTGGAGACAAAGTCATAATGAACACACACACAGTGGAGATTTGTTGGAGAGTTTCAGCTGCCTGTTTGGGGAGATATAAGTCTCACTGGACCCTTTCTTCTTCATTTTTTATTCCAAAGCTAATATTGTTAGTTCACTGGAGGACCAGTCAGAAGGAATTCTTAATGCTTGAAAATACCTTTCTTGGGCATAATAAGAATCTCGGTTTTTATTTGCCCCATCTCTACTGGTTTTTGGAGGTGCAAAGTGCAGTGTTCCAAACCAAAACCTGAGCTACAAATGTCTAAACTCATCGGTATCAAATTGGTTACAGGGTGACCTCAGGGCTTCTACTGCAGAATAAGCTGATCTTAAAAAGTCAAACAGGAATAATTTTGGGCTAAGTTGTAAAGTACATTGAGTACCCTGAGGAACGAAATGCCAGCTGAGCAGAGCATGCAGCAGTTTACTGGGGGAAGAAACACTCTGGTGAGTGACGGGAGCTCCTGGCATCATTAGGAGGATGCAATGCTGACACTCAGGGTGGGGGAAGCAAGAGAGACCTCTGGGCTGAAATCCTCCACAAGGCAAACCAAAGCAGGTGTGGATGCAACTCTCCATCACACAGCAACCAGGTGCTTGGAGAAGCCATTGCAGGAGAGCCATCCCCTGGTCAGCCACTGCCCTGTGGGTGGTGGAGGTCACAGGACATGGTAGGGCAGAACATCTGGAGTCAGAAAGCTGTGAATCTCAAGCAGGAGAGTTCAGACAGTTGTTGACCAGGGCTCTGACTCCTCTGCCTCTTGAGAGCAGTCTGATCTCCTTCTATGAGGGGCAGCCTGCCAGATCCTTACCTGTGTGTTCCACCAAGATTGCCTGTGCAAGAGCCAACCATTAGACTGTCATAAAAATTTCTGGTCAAAGTTCAAATTTACTTGGCTAAGAGTAGGGAGGAAAAAAATAATTTAAAAAAAATTTAAAAGAGAGGGACCAGGCAAAGTATGGTTTTGCATTCTTAACATTTGGTTTGTTTTGGTTATTTTTAACCAACCCTGTGAACAAGTAGTGAAGTGGGCTATTTGCAATAAATCTGTTGACCTTGACAGTAGTTGTGTGAGTTTGTGCCAATCCCTTATATTACCTGCACAAAGGTAAAAGAGCTTCATTGAAAAAGAAAAAGTTTGAGGAATAACTCCACTGTGGCTTTACCTTTTGCTGTCAAAGGCTTTGTTAGTGTGTTGAGGCTGTGGGGGTTTTGAGGGTTTTTATCTAGCAAATATTTTTCATCCCTTACCTAAGGGGAAAGGGGGGAAAAATTATTTTTCCAAAGTCCTTTGACCTGGTAGTATGTGACATTTTTATTTGTGGCAAGCTGTTCCTTCAGATTGAAATCATAGTGTTTGCCTGAGCTAGGAGGTGGAACAACTCTTGGGCAAGTGTAAGGGCCAATAAACAGGTATAGCTGCCATTAAACTAGTGTTAATAAAATGAGATACTCTGTGGGTTCCTGAAAACAAGTATATAAAATCAAATTTATATCAGCTTAGAAATCACTTGCTGGTAGGGCATGGTGACATGCTCCATGCTTTGGAGATAGCAAGCAATGCCCTTTGAAACATCCACGAGAGAACTTTCTTAGAGAAATAATTAAATTTGTGTTTAACTTAGAGTCTTCATCTGTTAAGATATCTCACAGATTGTCCTCCAAGGGAGTGTAAGAGGGAAAATGTCATCTACACCTCATGGGTGATGGCCAGGAAATCTTTGACTGTTGATTTTGCTTGTAGAGCTGAGTAGTCTTGCAAGTTCACAGGGGTGTCTGAGCTGTTAACAGAACAGGAGATCTGTCATTGCTGTCCATAAAAGTGCATTTTAATAAGAACTTCTATAAGAAGACTAAGGAAGGCGTGTATAAGCTGCTGCTTGGGATGGGAGGATTCAGGAAGATGGATGGAGGGAACATGGTGGCACTGAGCTGTGTTGCAGAGCACCAGGCGGGGCTGGGGTGAAGGAGGAGGAGGACCAGGCATGTAGTCATGCATCTCAACTGTCTCAAATTCATAGCTGTACCAAATGATTCCAAGTGCTCTGCTGTGTCTCTATATCTTTCCTGTTACTGCTGGCTACCAGGTGTCCAGAGAGGAGATGAAGGCCTCATCCCTGGAGACATTCAAGGCCAGGCTTGCTGAGGCTCTGAGCAACCTAATCTAGTGCAGTACGTCCCTGCTTGCTGCAGGTGGGTTGGACTAGATGGCCTTTGAAGGTCCCTTCCAACTCTATGATTCTATGCCTCTGCTGGTGCCTTACTGTTTCAAGTAGCACCCAGAGCCTTGGAGGAGGGAGAGAAGATGCAGGAGAAGGAGTAAAGCTGCTGCTTTGCTGCACTCTCCACTGAAGAAGTTGCAGGGTGAGAAAAAGGATTAGCACCATCTCTTTTCCCCTTTCACACTTCATAGCATGTCTAATAAATCCGCAGCTTTACTGGCTTTGAGTTGTTGCTTTTGATCATTTATATGCAGCAGCTTTTTTCCCCAGTGGAGCAGTTGTCATGTGGTCTCCAATTTACATGAGCACTAAGCAGAATGACACAGAAATGAAGTGGTGTTGCTGTAATGAAGCCTATTAATAGCTTAGCAGAGAGGCACTGACGCATCTCACATATAACACTTGGAATTAAAACTGAGGAGAGTAATCATCTTTTACAGATGAAATTTTCCCAAAAGGAGCAGTGAATTGAATGCTCTGTTTGCGATGCTTTTAAAACTCCTGTAATTTTATTTCTAGGAAAAGTTTCTCAGAATTTGGTTTGCTTGAAATATCTGCTCCTGGGCTGACACAAGCCAAGGAGAGACAAGGAGCTTCCGTCTGGGCTATCCAAATTACACCAACTTAAAAATGCCTATCACAGACTAAAATAAATGATGCCTTCATCTTCTGGGTGCTGGTCTGATCTAAGTGTGAGTGCACTGGGACTAATTAGTTGTTGATAACACTCCTGGCCGAGGCTTTCAGGCTCTCCATGACAAAAATGACTAAAAAGCATTACTTTAGTTCAATGCTTAACCATGAGGTACAGCTACTCATGGTCTCTTGCTGGTTAACTTGGTAGAGCTCATCTTGGTAGGATCTATACTTTCTTTGTTGAAAATGTACAGTTTCCATATTATCCTGTAATCTTATCAATTGCATATATAAGTATTTGGCATATTTTCTTACAAGAACTCTGTCAACTGAGCCCTGCTAGTTGCTTGAGAATCAGGAGCAGAGCTTCTTACTGATTAAACAGGAGACTTTTGCCTTTTGCTTTCCTTAAGATGTCAAGTTTATTATGATGCTCCACTTAGACACTTTGGATAAAGGGCAGCAAGGTCAGAGGTAGGGTTAGAGGAACAAATAACAAGACCGAGGCATTGAATCTGTGAGATATTTGAATATATTTTGAACACAGAAATGTACTTTTCTGAGACAAATCTTTCCTAAACAGTATTCGTTGGGCTATTGCAGAACATCACAGTGGGTTTGGACTGTGGATTCCATCAGGTTTTTTCCATTATTGCTGATAGTGAAGGAAACTGCCTCTGTGCAGGAGTGGGGATTTACAGCAAAAGCTTTCTAAAGGCAGAAGGGACAGACTCAACAGCAGAGGTGGAAACAGATGTGTTCTTAGTCCTCCTCTCCTACCCAAAAGGATTTCCTTCTCTTTATCTAAGATTATATTGATTTTTTCTTTCTACTTACTGGTATTAGTTTTATTTTAGCACTTGTCAAGGATGAGATATGTTGTTCACTGCAGACAGTACAATGTAATTGGTCTCATTTGTCAAGTGTTCTGTTCTCAGCCAGGTAAGATATGGACATTTATTCTGAGAGGAGAGCACAGCAAATATGGTCTGTACTCATGTTTTCATTATTTCTCACAGGACACAGATATATTAGTCAAGCTGCAGCTAAAATTGATGTGGATTTTGATTATGATGGACCGCTAATGAAGACAGAAGTTCCTGGACCACGATCTAGAGTAAGTTTCCAAACTAGAGTAGCTTGTATTTTTTTAATTTCTTTAACTAAGTTTAACTTGCTAGAAAAGAAATTTAATTCCAAAACTGAAATCTGATATGAACAAACTCCCTTTCACAACAGTCTGTGCCCAATTTTATCAAGGTGCTGCAAATAAAGAGCATGTGAATGAATGAGAGATCTGAATCTCAACTGCCAACTTCCCCTGTGAATTCAATGAGAGCAAAAGAGCATCAGTTTGATGAAACACCTCATCACATTTGGTTGCTTGTGCCCCCACTGAAACAGAAATTTAGCTGGCTTTTTAAGATGTGAAATAACACTTTGGTTTTGAAATGGAACAAGAGTTTCAGGTTGCTGGACACTGTTTTGCTCTGGTAGACTCAGTATGTGTATGTGTGGTGCTGTGTGGTTTTGTTGTTTGTTTTGTTTTTTCGTGGGGGGGGCGGGTTGTTGGCTTGTGTTTTAAAAAGGAGCTTTCTATAACCAATATACCAGTATCCCTTCTATTATCTCCTGATTTCTCTCTTGTTTTCTCAGTTCAGTTGATCAGTAGAGAAAAGCAGCCCATGTGGCTTTGTGGGCCACAGTTTATCACAGAATCATCGAATGGTTTGGGTTGGAAGGAACTTTAAAGATCATCTAGTTCCAACCACAATGCCATAGGCAGAGGCACATCCCACTAGATCAGGCTGCTCAGTACCTTGTCTAGCCTGGCCTTAAACACTTTCAGGGAGCGAACCCTCTCTGAGCAACCTCTTCCAGTGTCTCACCACCCTCACAGTAAAGAATTTCTTTCTTATAGCCTGAATCTCCCCACTTCCAACTTCCACCCATTACTCCTAGCCCTGCCATCACATATCCTATTAAAAACTCCTACCCCAGCCTGTCTGTAGCCCCCTTCAAGTATTGACAAGCTGCTATGAGGTCCCCCCTGAGCCTTCTCTTCTCCAGGCTGAGCAACTCCTTCAGCCTGTCCTCATAAAGGGAGGTGCTCCAGCCCTTTGATCATCTTCATGGCCCTCCTCTGGACCTGCTCCAACAGCTCAAGGTCCTTCTTGTGTTGAGGGCTCCAGAACTGGACACAATAGTATTCAGAAGTACAAAGTGCACTACAAAAGTTCACATGGCAAGGAGAATTGTCTGGTAGGCCCATAGAACTGCAAATTCTCCATATGATTTATATGATCATAAAATAAGAAACAAACTTCCTTTTTCAGTATTTGCTTATTACGTGCCTAAGACTTTTTGGTTTTTTTTTTACAGGAATTAATGAAGCAGCTGAATGGAATTCAGGTAATTTGCCAAGTTTTTTGAGTTTGGGAGGAGTTGGGTACTATAATTTCAGAAGTATTTTAAACCCCTGCTTTGTATGTTTTAATTTGTTTTGCTAGGATAAGTGATTTTTCTTTAAAAAATCCTGTGCCTTTGGAATTGTTTAGTGGCCAGTGAAAACAAAGGTATATTTATGCTTAAAAGTATGTCAGACTAAGTGCACATTACCTGCCCAAGGTGAGAAATTCCTGTGCTTTTTTTCAGTAGACAAAGTGAACATGACCTAGAATGTCTCCTGGGATGGGCACCAGGCACCTCTAGCTCGTGTGTTTTAGCATTTTGTTGTTAGTTATTTTTGTTGGATTCTGCTGTGGAACCATGAATTGCACCTTCCTACACACTGCTACTTTTTAAAACCTTAATTGTTTGGTTTTTTTCCCTTGAAGAATGCAGAAGCTGTGCACTTTTTTTGCAATTATGAGGAGAGCCGAGGGAACTACCTGGTAGATGTAGATGGCAATCGCATGCTGGATCTCTACTCTCAAATTTCATCCATCCCAATAGGTAGGAGACCCTTCTACCAAAACTTTGCCTTTTTGCTCAAGCTGTTGTATCCTTAAACACTCCCAGAGAAGTTGGCTGATTAAAAAAACCCAAAGCTTGATAGAATGTATGCCTTCTTATGATCAGGGTACACCTCCCTGCTGTGTATTTTATGGTGGTGTTTTCTAATAGCTGAAGAAACTAAAAATTCAATAATTACAGCTCACTGGAAGTACATAGTGGTATGTTGAAGAAGATCTGCTATTAATTTTAATTTGAATATGAAAAATCTAGTGGGGGGTTGGAATTAGATGGCCTTGAAGGTCCCTTCCAACCCAAATTATTCTATGATCTACAAGGTAACTTGCTTTTCTTGGATTTGTGTACTTTGTGATTCTGTAACAGCATGCCACTGCTTTAATGTAACATTTTAACATTGAATTGTATACTTTAGTTAATATTTCTGACTCAGAAGAGCTGAAAAGGAGTTGGCCATGTGGCCTACTGGACTTCAGTAGGATGAAACAAGCACTGAACTGTGGTGAAAGCAAAGGTGGCAGCTCAGTGAAGCTGAGGAGCCAAGCAATGGGCTTGTCAAGTACTAGGGAAAGTCGGTTGTTTTTTTTCTGAAACTTTTCAGAAAGGAAAGGGATTCCCAAATTAAGGAGGACATGAAGCTGTTGGAGTGGGTCCAGAGGGGGCCATGAAGATGATCAGGGGACTGGCACCTCTGCTATGAGGACAGGCTGAGAGATTTGGGGCTGTTCAGCCTGGTGAAGGCTGAGGGAACACCTTAAAGCCCTTTCTAGCCCCTAAAGGGCTCCAGGGAAGATGGGGAGGGACTCTGAATCAGGGAGGGGAACCATGTTTTGAATTGAAAGAGGGGAGATTTAGATAAGATATTAGGAAGAAAGTTTTTACTGTGATGGTAGTGAGACCCTGGTTCATGTTGCCCAGAACCTGTGGCTGCCTCATCCCTGGAGGGGTTCAGGGCCAGGTTGGATGGGGCTTGGACCAACCTGGGCTGGTGGAAAGTATCCCTGACCAGGGCAGGAGGTGGCACTGGGTGATATGTAAGATCCCTTCCAACCCAAACCATTCTGTAATTCCTCAGTAACAAAGGAACTGCAGCACAGTGCTTCATATAGCTTCTCTGATAATGGCTCTGTGATCTGTAGCAACAAGAAGAAAATGGAAACTTAGAGACTGACCTAAATCTAAATGAACATGCAGCATTAATTTATTTTTTTAATTGGACAGAATGGCAAGACTGCCTATCTGATGCTGCAGAGACTGCTAATAATGTCCCTTTTGGTGACAGTTGGGTTCTGGACTAGGACACCAAAACAAGATCACAAGGTGCTTGTTAGGCATCTGTGCTTATCTCTCTGCAAGTAAATCCAATAAAGCTTTTTATGAGTCTGTCAGAAGTCCCCAAGATTTAATAATGATTTGCTACACTGGAATATATTTATCAGTAGTGGTTGAGAGGTAATAAGCGCCTGCATGGAGAGATAAGAATTACAGTATAAAAACCCTCTAGGTAAAGATGTTCTGGGCTGCTTCTTGAAAAAAAAAAACAAAAACAAAACACCAAAATTGAACCACTTTTTTACCACATGTCATTTTGGAAAGTTATAGCATAACATACTCCTTTAAACCTGCATCTGATCTGCCTGCATCTGTTAGAAACCCCAGCAAAAAGAATGCAAGAAGAGATTCTATCCCTGCATTTACTAACAAACATCCTGGAAATAGAACAATCTGGTTTTCAGTGCTGGGAAGATGTTTTGTTTGGGAAGATGCAGAGAGCCGTAATTTGCTATTATTGACAGCAGCCTGCTGCTCTCTTCAAATGGGTTCTTTGGGCGCTCTCCATCTTGTTATTTTAGCAGCCTCCAGTTTCATTTCCTTTAGCAGCCAGGCACACACATGAGCCTGGAGGACACACACTCTCCTGTCACATTGATCTGGATGCATGGAAGGAGGGATGAAGCGGGTGCCCTTCCCTGAAGAGCCAGCTCTGTCACTCCTTGTAGGGATGTATTTGGGAGTGGGCTCACAAAGCTATAAACCCTGGTGCTGCTGATGGTGATGAGAACAAGTTTCTGTCTCTTTTGCTGTCTTAGCCTAGAGCTTTTTGACTTTGTGTGCTGTACCTACAGAAGTTATTTAACAATTTAGTTCTCCCTGCTTTTTATTTTTAAGGCTATGAACCCACGTACCACCAGTTCAGTGTCTTTCTAAACACAGAACTTACTAGTTCAGAAGTTGCTGGGCTGTAGGGAATCTCTGTTTTTCCTGGGGACAGCAGTGTTAGGAGGAAAACTGGGCCACTTGGCCTAAAGTGAAAAGGATGGGAGGGACATCGTGGGTAATGGAAGCCATGAATTTATGTTACATGAGAGAAGATACAGAGATCTCCTTTCTCTTTGTGCATTGTAACAGCAGCAACAAAATTGCATGTTTACAGGCAAAGGTAATGGTTAAGCATCCTAAGCCATGGTAGCTATCTACAACAAATTCCTTTTGGGTTTTAAAGCAATAGATATGCTCTTAAAGGTGCTCACAGTTCTTGGTGTCACAGCTTTCAGCCATGTCATCCCCTCTGGGCTAGCAGCAGTTCTTCCCATGATAGCAGATGCAATGCAGATTTAGTTGTTTGTGCCCCAAATAACTGCTTGCATTATCTTCATAATAATTTGAACAGATTCTTTGCAGCAGGGCATGCATGCAGTTGAAACAATCTGAATATTTCCTTGTTTTGAACTGAAATATTCAAAATGGAATTTATAATTGATTTGTTAAGGCAGTAGCCTAGTGCTCTGTTACTCAGACAGGATAATCAGGAGCATTGTCATTCAACAGGAATGAGGAGTTCAGAGGCATGAGAAGCTTTCCTAATAAAATCTGAGCAGCCTGACTTCTTGAGCAGTTGGGAAGATGAGGTTTCCAACTGTTTCTACAAGGGAATATAAAATAGGATGTTAATAGCTGGCTTTGTCATTTCATACATTAGAAATCAGGGGAATATACATTTCTAAGTTGATTTCACAATGAGAAAAAAATCCCACCCGTTAGAAAGCACAATGGGAGTAAAAAAAAAAAACTGCTGTTACTGTGCAGGGAATAGTCAGCCTGATATGTAGGGAGGGCGGGAAAAATGGCACCCGCCACTTGAGGAGGTCTCCTCCATGGTTCCCATTTCACTGGTCAGTGCCCAGTGGGAAACCCCCCAGTCAGTGGAGCAGGGTGAGGATGAGCAGCCTGCTTCAGGGAGGAAGAACTGGAGACTGTTTTGCAGCACAGCCAAATGGTGGCTGGCAGAAACAACAGCTCCTGGGCTGCATCAACAGGCAGCAACTTCTGCTTCTGGCTGAGAAAGTGGAGAGATTTGTGCTTTGTACTGCAGAGAAACCACATATTCATGGGAAACTTGGAAAGGCAAATGAGCAAACACTTAATGTCCAGCACATGATACCCGGGAGAAGCTACAATGTTTTAGTCAGGCCTAGTCCATTCCTCAGGCAAAAGAAAAAAATAAAAAAATTGATTTTCATTTCCTTTTTGTGATCAGCTTGTACCTTTCAGTAATAAAATATGTTAAATAAGTTTTGCTCTTGCTTGGCACCATATTTATTCCAAAGTTAGATATAATTTTTTGTATTGTAAAAGGAGAGTCTTGCCCTACTTAAAAAGAAGTTTTATTAGAAATAGTTAAAACATACATAAGCTAGAGAAATAGTTAAGCATCAGGATAAGGTTATTCTCTGGGTTACTTTCTACACTGATTTATTGAAATCTGATTAAAAGAACAGTTTTCTTTCTTTGTTCTTTTTAATTAGGTTACAGCCATCCCTCTCTGATAAAGCTTCTACAGCAGCCACAGAACCTGGTAAGTGAATTAAAGCACTAAGTCTTCTCCCTCCTTTTTTCTTAGACTGATAATGATACAATTTAAAGTATGGTAGGATCTGCTTTATTTCTCACTATATGAAAAGAGCTTGGTGGTGTTTAAGAGGACACCAAAACCCTTGATTTTTAAGATGGAGTCTGTTGAAGCAAAAATTGATTTGGACACACTGGTNTGCAGGTTTATAGGAAGTAAAGTTTACTTCTAAATTGAGAGAAAAAGTTAAGATTTTTCAAGTGTACTAAACAAAAACTAGATGTTAATCTGTCAGTAACATCCTTGCTTAGGTTGATTTTTAAGCTGGAGTCTGTTGAAGTAAAAATTGATTTGGACACACTGGTACAAGTTGAACTCCTAACTCATATTTAGTTTTATATTGTGTGATAATTGGTTTTCCTTAAGAATTCTGATGGCACATTCATCTAGGAGCAGTGTGACAGCTCTCACCTCTTACTGTGCTCCACACACCTCAATAGATGAGTACCTGTGTTGAGGAAAAAGGCTGAAGGCTGATGTTTGGGTTGCACTGGAGATATGAAATTACCCTGGGAGGCAGTTTGTCCCCTCTGGAGACCCGTAATGGTTTAAGTCATTGAAGCTCAGCCTTTAATTTCAACGATGACTTGTTATAAAAGCAGCAATAAATAAAAAAAAGGGGGCAAAGAATTATGCTCTCCAGTTGGCATATTTATTGAGCTTGTCCTTTTCTGTGCAAATTCAATTTAAAATAAAAAGCAGCACATGGTGAATGAAATGAGATTACCTATGAAGAGCAAGAGCAATGATGAATCCATTTTTATCCTTGACACTTAATTTAAATTAATTGCATAAACATGCCAAATTCATCTCCATTAGTGGACTGGGCAGATGGAGGTGATTTTCCAGAGCTGGACTCTGTAAGCATCAGGCTCAGCTTTCCCACACACTACTCTCCACTGACACCAGCATCACTTGGATCCTGGTATGGTCCAGTCCATAGGACCATTGGGACACTTCAGGTTGGACACTCAGATGGTCTCTTGCCCAACCTCCTGCTCAAACTGGGTATGCTGTGAGACCAGACCAGGTTGCTCAGGCCTTTTTCTGGGGTCTTGGAAACCTACAAGAAGAGAGACCACACAACTTCTTTGGGCTTCACCCAGATCAGTAGCTTTCCTGTTTTCATTTGTACCTGTTGCTTCTCGTTTTCCCCCTGGAGAGCCTGGAGCCTGGCTCCATCTTCTCAGAACTCTCCACATAGGTATGGGAACGCTGCGTTCCTGTAGTCATTCTGGTGTTGATAAGGCTCTTGCAACAACACAGATCCTGTTCTGCTGATGGACAAGGAAGGGGATGGTTAGGAGAAAAGAATCCTGGGGAGCAGGTAGTTCAGCTGGGTAGTTTCCCAATTGTCTTCATTAAGAGAGATCACATAGCATTCATGAAAACTATTTCAGCAGGAGTGGCTCCTGGTTGGTGCCAGACCTCAACCAGGAAATGGAAAGGAGAAAACCAGGAAGCTGGAGACCTGCTGTTGGGATGTAAGGTCACCAGTGTTAAGGCAAAGACACTGGAAAAGGTGACTGTGCAAAGTGAAGGCACTAGGACAGGAGATGTTTGCATGCAGAGCAGCAAGCTTCAAGGAAAAGCTTCAAGCTGAAAAGGAATTTCACCAACATGTCAACCTTCTTGAGCTTGATTAAGTGTTGCTGAGAAGTGAGGTAGTAGAAGTTAGGGTTGTTTCTTGCCAACCTGACCACACTGCCCATTACTGGATGTGCCAGAGGAGTCCAGCAGGGATCACAGTGCAGCCTGTGCATAAGGTTTTGTCAGGAGTCTATTTCATGGCTGTGTTGTGTTGCTGCTCCTTGCTTGTGTGTTTTCTTGCTCAGAAAAGCCCTTGCTCTTCAAGTGTCCCTGTATCTTGTTCTCCCAGTTCCCACTGTGATAATATCTGTTTGTAATCACAGCAGTCTGGAATGCTCTTTCTTGAAGCAAAGTGGGCAAGAAAGCTCTGCTGTCCAAATTGAGTTTAGATTCCGCTACTCAAGCTGAAGGCAAGGAGTTAAGATTTTAAAGCATATTTCCTGTGTATAATGAAAGTTGAGGTTGAGCAGCTAAAATGATAATACTGAAGAGGAAATATCAGCATCAATTAGCATGCACCTTTTCTAGGGTGTTCTCCAAGAGTAAAGTATTGAGAATTAGAGAGAAGAATGTATTCTAAGACATGAATATTAATCCCTGTGCCACAACAGCATATTTCTGGCTGGTATGTGTGCAGAAATATAAGAGAAAACTTCTTCACAGTGAGGGTGACAGAACACTGGAACGGGCTGCCCAGAGAGGGTGTGGAGTCTCCTTCTCTGGAGACATTCAAAACCCATCTGGATGTGCTCCTGTAAGACCTGGTCTAGGTGTTCCTGTTCTGGCAGGGGAATTGGACTAGATGATCTCTTGAGGCCCTTTCTAATCCCTGATATTCTGTGTAACTAGGATGAAATGTGATATCAACATCTTTTTCATGTGATGGTAAATCCTAACAAATTCTCTTCCTTTGTCTTTGTAGAGCACTTTTATCAACAGACCTGCCCTAGGGATTTTACCTCCGGAGAACTTTGCTGACAGACTGCAGGAATCTTTGCTGACAGTAAGTGTGAGATAGCAGGGATGAGTTAGCGTGATCTGTGGTCAGGGACAGGGTCTCATCAAGGGATGATGGGGATTTTGACAGGGACAACTGCTGAGAAAACACATTTTCACTTATTCCTGTTCACTGGACTTTCATATGAGCTAGTGGCTTCTGTTTGTCTTGATTTCAATTTGAAGATACTTGGGCTAAAACTGAGTGGAGCCCACTCAGCTGCAGCTGAATTTGCCTTCACTGCTCCTAATTTGCCCGCCCACTACCCTGAAGCTCCCAGTGTTAAGGACTGATGAGTATTATCATCACTCTGTACTGTGTTTGTGCTTAATATTTTGGAGTTATTTTCTCTCTTCATTGACAGGTGGCTCCTAAGGGCCTGACACAGGTGGTGACCATGTCTTGTGGATCATGTTCTAATGAAAACGCCTTTAAGACAATATTTCTGTGGTACAGAGTGAGTAAAATATTAAGATTTTTTTTCCAGAGGTTTAGTTGTAGAAATGAGTATTTATTTATCATCAAAACTGTTACTGGAAAACAGAGTAAAGCTTGGACACTGTCTCATTTGTGGTATCATTAATATTCAACTTGGCATAAAACCTTTATTAAAAAGTCTTTGTCTAAGTTTGTACTCTATATTGTCACTGCTTTAGAAATTATGAAGAAACTGAGACAAAATGCAGATTGCAGTCAGACTGCAAGCCCCAGTCAGTGTCTTCATTGGCTCTGGTCTGGAATAATGCCAATTGTGGTTCAGCCATAAATGCATTGGTTACAACTGAAAGAAAATGATATGTTGCATTTTTTGTCTCTTTTTTGTAGAACAAGGAGAGAGGCCATAACAGTGTCACTAAAGAGGAACTGGAATCTTGCATGATTAACCAGGTAACATTTGTCCTTCACCAAACATACAGATGTACCATTGCCTTGGGTTTCTAAGGGAAAGTTGGGAGGAAAAATTTGCTTTATTATTTCTAATTGAGTGAATTTAGGAAAGGTGCAATATGAACTGCTTCCACTGAATATGAAGACCTGCTGCTTATATTCTGCATCTTTCCCAATTGAGAATCTTGGGAAGATCTTCCTTTTGTTTCGTGACATACTATTTGCTGGAGGACTATAGAGATCATTACTACATGGAGAAGTTTACATGTAATAACAACAAATAATAGTAACTTTTTTCAGTAGTTGTGATTTTATGATTTAGAACTAATCAAGGGGTTGGTTAAAATTTGGCTGACTGAATGGTAACAACAGGCAAGATAAGGGAATTGAGATACAGCTGATAAGCCTCTGAAATCCTATTCACCTTCAGCCAAGAGGATCCTGCTCTTGCCAGTCACAAATCTTAACATGCAACAATAGAAGAAAATGTTTTTTTTAATCTCTTCTTTGAGACAAACATGTTAGAAATTAATAACCTGCTGGTCCCAGCCTGACCTTTGCCACTTCTGTAGAGATTCAGCATTCAATTAATTCACTTGGGAATTCATTTGGCTTTAAAAACAAGGAAGGTTCTTTTAGGGTGGGTTTTTTTTTTGTTTTGTTTGTTTTATTTTTGAAGTCCTGTGATGTTGCTCACAGCATGGGCAGCCAGATGGCTGTGCCAGTGCAAATAATAGGCATTCAGGCATGACCTGAAGTAACATGAATTTTACAAGGTGACCGAAGTCTTGTTAAACAAAAGATCACTTTTTGACCAGGTTTATTAACCATCTGAACGTTAGTATTTCTCTGTGAGCTAATTGCCTGAGGCCTCTCTATAGTAGGGGGAGGAGAAGGATCTGAGGGGGCAATCCCATCCTGGGGAGGATCCTCTAGAATCCAGCCACAAACACCAGAGCCTTGGCCCTGTTGATCATCACGGGGTGCCAGACTGATGGTGGAAATGGAGTGTGTGAATGATGACAAGTCCCCTCACTTACCTGATAACAGAGAGGCACAAAGAAAGAAAATCTGTATTTTTAGGGGGAGGTGGGGACTTAGATCAATCCCATTTTTAAATTTCAGGCAGTACCTGGTTTGCATGTCTTCTGTCAAATGTATTTGTTTAAATGGGTAAATATAATGATTTGTGGTGTTTGAAGAGGAAACCCATGGGCTTGCTGTGAGAGGCAGCCCATGGGGTGCCCTGCCAGCCTCAACCCAGGCTGATGGCCACCTCTCTGCTCTGCTCACAGCCCCCCGGCTGCCCTGACTACACCATGCTCTCCTTCATGGGTGGCTTCCATGGGCGGACCTTGGGTAAGCAAAGCCCTGCAGGCAACTCCTTCTCTCATCACCTCTCAGCTCAGAGCTGCTCCTCAAAAGGGCCTTCTGTTCTTAGACAAATAAATGGTAGCAGTGGAGAAGTTGTAGGTTTACCAAAGGTTTGTTTTGGAAGCCCCACCAGTACTGAAACAGAATATCTGAGTGATGGTGGGAATTTAATCTTACACTGTTTGAGAATTTATTTTCAGACGGTCCCTTATTTTCATTCTGAATCCAAGGTTTCTTGTCTATACAAGTAAAAATATCACTCCTGGGGTACAAATACCACCAAGGACACGTCACTCATTTTTTTTACCATTTTATAATGGCACAATCCCTGCTCTAAACAAGTTACACAAAAGTGCTGTAATTCTCAGGTTTGCAACCATTGCCTTCAGCCAGATGAAACCCATCTCAGCTAAGCAACCTGTTTAGAGGTTCTCCTGTTCTTTTGTAGCAGTATGCGTGGGAACTGGTGCTTAAAAGCGAGAGTAATTCACTTGAACTTGCTTTTAAGCAATTGAGAGAGCTCTACAGCCCTGCTGTTAGGCAATTTTTCACCTTCTGGTAGCTTTTTTCCTGTGTTGTTCCTAGTCAGGTATTATTTTAATTTTTGTTTTTCTGGCTGTAGGTTGCTTAGCTACAACTCACTCTAAAGCAATTCACAAACTGGACATTCCTTCACTGGACTGGCCTATTGCTCCATTTCCAAGGTTAAAGTATCCTCTGGAAGACTTTGTGAAAGAGAATCAACAGGAAGAAGCCCGCTGTTTAGAGGAGGTAAAAAACTCACTGGCAGCTTTCTGTTGTTTTTGGTTCGAAATCATGAATAGTGTCAGTGGGATTAGCTGCTTTCCACTAAAAGAATGTTTTAAGGGATTGGAACAGCATGTGAGTAACAGTATTCACTGCTCTTTGAGGTCAGGAGCTTGTCCCTGCCTTTCAGAAGAACAGCCAGCTCGCTGCCACAGAGCTCTACCTGTGCCCTGCCTAAGGGAATTTCACACTCAGGAGCTCAATATATCCCAGGGAACTTGTCTGCTGGACCTCACAGAGGGAGATGGCCTGAGAAGAGCAGACTGTGTCTAATCTAGATTAATCTGCAGCTACTTACACTGTATTTAGGATATGAATTAAATTGTAGAATTTTTCAGGAACAAGAGAGATGTTAAATCCTGGAAGAGCAACTTGTTAATTCCTTATGCTCCCTGACACTTTTGTGGCCAGGAATGTCTATGAGAAGCTGAAGTTCTGCTGAGATTTGATCTTTCTGGCAGGAAACATGTGGATGTCCTGAAAGGAGAATGTGTCCCATGAATGTTTGTTTTACAGGTGGAAGATCTGATTGTAAAGTACAGAAAAAAGAAGAAGATTGTGGCAGGAATCATTGTAGAACCAATCCAGTCAGAGGGGGGGGATAATCATGCTTCAGATGACTTCTTCAGAAAGCTTCGAGATATTGCCAGGAAGGTAATCACATATTTCACTGTACACCCAGAGGTAGCTGAACATGTAGATACTCTTCTTGGTGTCTTCAGAGGCCTTGTAGTGCCTGTCTGGGGAAAAAAAAAAAGATGTATTTTTAATTGTGAAATCCAGTCCACAGTGCTGTGGGTTGAGCAGGGGAGATGGGGAGCAGTTAAAAAAAAATAGTCACATGTCATTGGATTGTCTTCATCTGTACATCATGAGAGGGGTTTTGTTTTGGAGACACAGACTTATGTTCCTCACGCTCTCCATCTCTCTCGGCAGCACGGCTGTGCCTTCCTGGTGGATGAGGTGCAGACAGGAGGTGGCTGCACAGGAAAGTTCTGGGCACATGAGCACTGGGGCCTGGATGACCCAGCTGATGTGGTCACCTTCAGTAAGAAGATGATGACAGGAGGATTCTTCCACAAAGAGGAGTTCAGGCCAAATGCTGTAAGGTTTTCAGTGAAAGGGATTCTGTTTTAGTTGGGGCCCATTCCCTTAGTTACTGTTGTGTCCACAGAAGTGACAGCAATGCAGCCTCAGCTAGATGGAGCTGCTCTTCCATAGATACAAAAGTTGTCCTCGCTTCCCTACTTCTGTTGCAGTTGCTGTCAGTGACAAAGGTCTTATGGGTGGTGGAAGGAATGGAGAATCAGTTTAGCCTCATGAGCTAACCTTCACTGACACATTCTTCCATGATGCATTGTGGTATCTTCAGAGCTTGTGTGTCAGCATTGGGGATTCTGTCGGCAGGATTTCTTCACATTAATGCCATTTTGGATACAATAAATTTAAAAATAAAAAATAAAAAAATATTTGGGGGACAACACAATGCTTGAATGTTAAACCTGTATAGATGATGCTGATTTCCATGTCATTCAGTGAGATGTCAGAGCAGACAGTGCACTATATCTGTAGCATAAAGTAGCAACCCTTTGCTTCTGCTCAGCAGGCCAGTCTATTGCACTCCTACAACAAAAAACGATGGGTTGAAGAGATCAGTGCCTGCTTTTCCATACACCAGCTATTTGCATTCCCAGTTGGATGGCTGCCTTTTCTTTATTACAGTGATTTGCTGTTAACGTGTTCCACATCTCTCATTCTCCACCCTTTCCCAAAGCCCTATCGGATTTTTAACACCTGGCTTGGAGATCCATCCAAGAACCTCATGCTTGCTGAAGTCATTAAGGTTATTAAAAGAGAAGACCTCCTAAACAATGCAACCCATGCTGGGAAAGCACTGCTGACTGGGCTGCTGGATTTGCAGGTAAATATCTGGGCTAAACACTTAGATTGAGGAACCCCAGCTGGTACTAGATCATAATCATAACTAGCTGGTTTGGGATCTTCAGTAGGTAACTGTCCCGTTCTGAATTTTGCTTTTGTACTGAAGATGGTGGTTTTACATCATTTAATGCATAAGGAATGGTGACCCCAAAATTGAAGGCATGAAGTTGTAGCTAGTTAGGTTATGTAGCTGGAAATGTGTTATTACAAGCAGGTAGGATTTAATTGTCCCAGAAGTTCTTTACAAAGGAAAGCGCCTTTATATTTCAGCACAATTCCACTGAGCTGCTGACACCAGAAAATCATAGCTTTCCTCTCCTTGACTAAGGGCAATTTCTTCACAGCTTCAGGAAGGGCTGACCCTCACAGCTCCCATGGGGAATTTGACCTGTGTGTGAACAGGGGGTGGCAGGACCCCAGGCAGAGCTCAGTGCCAGGTGCTGCTGCAGTAACCCCTGGCCTCTCTTTGCAGGCTCGTTACCCCCATCTCATCAGCAGAGTGAGAGGAAGAGGCACCTTCTGTTCATTTGACACTCCAAATGACACAACTAGGAACAAGTTAATTACAATAGCCAGAAACAAAGGTAAGAGAGTCTGTGTTCCTAATTGACTTCAAATGACACACGGAGCACATTAGATTTTCCTTTTTCTTGTGCTGTGTGTGTGCTATGATAAACATCAGAGGGCAGGAGTGGAGTTGTGAACAAAGCTGTATTTAAACTTTTCAGGCTCTATTTGTATTTTTAGAGACATCAGACAAGTCTGGTGCACAGTGTGTATATTTACCCGTCTCTATGGGTCTAACAACTCTTGAAGAGATCTCTGGAAGGCATGATTTTTTCTGACATCACTTTCATGTTCCTCTGCAGTGACCTTAGGTGGTCCTTAGGTTAGTTCTTAATTCTGGAAATTCATCAGGAAAATAAGAAGAGAGTTAATGTATTTGTCACTCATTTTTTCCTTGGTGTGTTTTCCTATGAATTTTATGGCATCCCTAATAATGGAATATAGCTGGGCCAACAGATCTACAGCTACATCCCTCTTACTCAACTAGGCTTAGGGATCAGGAGGAGAACCTGGTGATCTGAACTTCATCTTCTGAAGCCTCATGTTCTCTGTCTGTGTGTGCCTCCTTTGGGGACTTGAATTTTCTGTGTATTCTGGAAATGAGTGAAGGACCTGCTGTTGTGGTTTCAGGTGTCGTGCTGGGAGGCTGCGGCGACAGATCCATTCGTTTCCGTCCAACACTGATCTTCAAGGACCACCACGCACACCTCTTCCTCAACATCTTCAGTGACATCTTAGCCAACTTCAAGTAAAAAGCAGTTCCCTCACACTGAGCAGCTGATTATGAGATTAGGTTCCATTAATTCATGTCTTCTCTACTCACAAGATTAGTGTAAAGTCCTAGACAAAGGTTTGTGTTCTGTCTGTAACGCTGCTCTGTGCAAACCCAGCCCAGGCAGAGCACGGGTACTGCTCACCAGCAGGTACAGCAGCTCAACCACACTCTGCACTGGTACAAGCTGTGACCCTCCATCTTCTCTCTGGGGTTATATTAATTGCAGATCCCTCTCTACATTCACAGCCCCAACTGTTTGGTTGCCCATGGGCCAGTGCAACCCATTTCCCAGGTGAGCCTGGCAGGTTTACTCCTGAGTCCAGAAGCAGCACCCAGCGTGTCACACTGAGCCACATGCCTGACAGAAGGTGCCATTCTGTAGCAGTGGCTGCAATAAAATAAGTGTTTCAAGGAAAGCACTGCTTTCCACCACTGCCAAGCACAGTGTTTTACAGAGGAATTCCCAGCCTTCTCCCCCTGAACACTGGTGATCAGGGTGCCATCAGCTCCTCTGTGCATACCATCCTGCAGCCTCCAAGTCCTGCTTCAGAGGTGCTGACACAAGAGTGCAGCACTCAAAGTGGAACTGAGGGACTTGCATTTTTTCCCCCCTCTTCCTGAATTTTAAAACTTTTGACTTCTCTTAACAGTCAAACCTGAAAAGAGAAGACTATCCTCTGACCTTGACAAAGCTTAAAGCATCATGGCAAGCACACTATTTCCACCTCTGCCAGCAATTGGGAATGATTTGCGACTATTTTACCACTTGCAGATAACACACAATAGCCATTCAATTTACCTAGGACAAGATCTCCACGAATACTTGAGGTATTTTGTAAAAACTACAGCAGAACTGCTTGATCTTAGCCATAACCTGACATGGGAGCCACTACAGCAAAGGCCTCATCCTAAATGCACATTTATAATGCAAAGTAATTCTATTTTTGTTCTACTAGTGAATTCTAAGTCATACTTCAGATTGCTTCTAGAAAGCCACAGGATCAAAAAGTGACAACGCTTCATTCATGTTTTTCTCTTCAGAGAATTGTTTGGGATGTTTTCTGTTCTGCACCAAAAACCAGGGACCACAGCAGACTTTACAGTTGCCCTATTAGGATCTGACTATTTTTAAGTACCTAATAAAAGAGCAGTGAAGATATTTATGTGTTTAACACAGCTACCAAAATGTGAAAGGTTTCTCACCTGCTTTGAGAAGTGTTAATCATGGTTTTCCCATTTTATTTTTCAAGTGCCGGTACTGGGAAACTCAAGCACACTCACTTCTGAGAGCTTAAAAATAAAGAGGTTTCTGTAAACCTCTGCAGAAACCACAGTTCTGGTACCACCTGGTCAGAACCTGAGAGGGTTTCTGAGCAGAGGTTGTAGAAATCAGGGGAAGGACAAGTGAACTGGTGTTCCATAAAAACCTCATTGACATCACTGTCCTTGTAAGTGTATTATCAGCACAAGGCAAGTCACACCCAGAACCATATTTGACAGCATTTTGGGACTTAGTCTGTTCAACATATCAGTGCAGTAGTTTTAGTAAACGTCTCTAGCAAGTCTTGTACTTTTACAGAATCAAAGGTCCAGTAATTTGAAGTCTTAACCACATCTTCACTTTTATTATGAATACTTCTAGGTGTTTTTATAATTTTTACTGACACTCAGTAACTGTATAATTGTGTACAACATGTCGATGAGGTGATATTAGAGAATACCTAGAAAAAGCACTGCAGCTGAAGCATATGAAGTTAATATTGTTTACAGCATACTGTGGACAGTGCCAAATAAATGTCTAAACAAATACTGAACTACACTTCATGGTGTAACTAGTAACTGTACACAGATTCATTTAAAAAATAACATCTCATGTGTAATCAATATTCTTAAATAAAATATTTATAATGGAACTTCGCCAGAGCTTTTTGTTTTATGCCCAGTACAGATCTAAATTATATCATCAGTGCATAATAATCTTGTGCTGATAAGCCTCTATAAAACACACAGTGTGCACACAGTCTGCTGTGGTTTCTTCTTGTTTGATGCTCTGTATGACAAAGAATCAGTCAAAGCTTAATATAATGGAGCCCCCATTAGGAAAACATCACCATGAACAGTTAAATCAGGATCAGGCACTTAAACAATTCCACTTACCTGCATCTGCTGCTCCACTGAAGCTTCAGTACATGTGAGGTAGAAATCAGGCAAAGAATTCTCTGTTGGTGAGGGTCAGTTTATTTGCCATTGTTTCAAATGAGGCAAGACAGGCAGTATAAGGAGTTAATTTACTTCTGACAATTGAAAAAAAAAAAAGTTCTGCATGTTACAAGTGCTCAGGATTGATTCCTTCTTGGGTTTGAATCCTACTGAGTTTTTGGGACACACCACAGACTAAGATCACTGTCCTTCCCACCCAGAGACACCAAAGCGATCCACTCTGCATGTTCAACATGTTTCAGCCTTCATTCAGGCCAGATTTTTGGTATCTTATCCTCCTTCTTTCCCTTGTGGGCAAGCCACTGTGGGAAAGGGTAAGGAGAGGGAAGGGTATTTGGCAACAGAGCTTTAGATGATAGGCCCAGATCACATTTGTAAACCCATCAGGGAATGCAGATGTGCATTCAGGCCATGTGGCACCATCACAGAAGCCCTGCTTCGTTCTTAAGGTCCAAGATAGCTTTTAGTCACATTTACTGAAGCTTTTGCATCTAAAGTGTTACAGCATTGGTTAAATGTCATTCACACAGACAACACAACCACAAACAATAACATATGCAAAGAAGGACAAGTAGTTCCCAGTTTTCAGATGAACATTTGGATCCAAACTTGACCGAAGGATGCCAGGCCATCCTTCTAACTCACAGCACCCTCGCTCAGGGAAGTTTTCCCTTTTCCAATGGGAATTTCTGTAAGAGGCTCCAGGAACACTGCCCCAGTCTTTAACTGAGTCTTACAGCCAAACCACAACACACACCCTTGCTGCACCTGGTTACACTCACACACTGTAAGTCCCCACACACCTCAAAAGGCACCATGTGACTCTTCACAGTCACCTCCATGTCACCAACACACAAGCCCATGCTCCTGACATCCAGGACTCTGTCTCTTAATTTCAAAACTTAAAATCTGCTAAAAGACACAAAGGATTGAAGGTGAGGATGCTCTGGCAGAGTTATTGCATTTTACTTAAGAGTTTCTCCTGTTTCAAAAAGCAGAGAGGGCAGATGAACCAGTCAGGGCCAGCACCACAACTCCTCCTGCACACTCCAGCCAGGACAGTGTAGACTTACAACCTCTGGTGGCAGCCAACCACAAACATGAATGTACCCAACGTGGCACAGATGCTGCTCACACCTTAAACAAGCTGCAGAGATAACCCAGGGGATTGTTCTTTACCAGTTCTACTTTCTTCTGTGCACTTACCAGCACAACAGGCTTTGCATGGGGAAAGGAGAGAAGTACATCACTTTGGTAATTAAACTTCACAGAAAATTAAGTACAGTGAACACACAACAACGAAAATCACTGGAAAACAGCTGCTGTTTTACTCAAGTTCTCCAAATATTTGAACAAATCTCTTTCTGTCTACAATCTGGCCAAACTTAACTGTAAAATACAAAATATCTGCACTGTTATAGCGCTTGAACTGGAGAAGCACCTCCCCTCTGCTGTCTCCAACTTCATCCAAAGTCATCACTGTCTCTAAGGGACAGTAAATGTCCTTTCGTCTTCCCCAGAATGTCAAGTGGGACACTTTGACCATGCGGCCACTTTCATTTAAGTAGATTAATCCAATAATCCGTCTGAAAAAGTAGCTCATGCCATACAGCATCACACCAGCAAAGAGGGTAATGCCAGTCGTGTACAAGAGGATGTTCTGAGAAACCTGCTCCTGCAGGTAGAGGTAGCAAATGGGAGGCAGCGTGACCACGGTGGTGGCAGTCTGTAACAGCTTCAGTCTGGACACCACCCTGCAGTATTTAATCCACGGGAACCTGTAGACCAGTTTGAATTCCGTTTTCTCCTCCACGGCCTTTTGCTGGACCACAGCAGTGGGGGCAAAATGGCAGCGACACACAGAGAGCTCTGGCTGTCCCCCATCACAGCGAGTCCCGGCGGGCCAGCTCCGAGCCTGCAAACAGCGTGGGCCAGCACCAGCCTTCTTCCACGACCTTGTCCAGAGCTCATTTTGCGGGGATCTCACATAGGATGGCGCCAGGCAGACTCTAGTCCTGATTCTGCAGAGCCTGGCCTGCAAGGAAAGAGTCAAATATTGAGTCTTCTCTACAACTCTATCGCATCGAGCTCAGCATCTGCTCCTCAGGCACCTGGAGGCAGTTGCCAGAAGCCTCCCCATCGCAGCTCACTGTCACCTCACATCACCGTGAAACAGGGTTTGTGCTCGCCCCTCTCCCTGCAGATGAGGGGGGAAAACCCTTGTGACCACGCTCAGACCAAAGCCCGAGCTCAGCGAGT
>VZTY01028959.1:2137230-2152105 GCA_013400935.1 Turnix velox
TCCGCCCCCTCCCCCCGCTGACACCCGCACTCCCTCCTGCTGCTGAGCACGGAGAGCCTGGCGCGGCCCGCCCCTGGCACGTTAAATCAGCACTTACACTGTGATCATCGTAGGGAAACCGAAACGAGTGAAGTAAAAGCACGACAAAGGAGAGGAGAGCAAGAGCAACACTGAAACCGGAACCGCCCCGTCCCCCCGCTCCAGGCCCCGCTCCTCTTGGCAGCCCCAACCCCGACCTCTCCCTGGGCCGTTCCAAGCCGGCGCCCTCGCTCCCCCCTCAGGCCCAGAGCTACCGCCATGGCCTCACAGCGGCCCCGCTCACGGGAAACTGCGCGGCTCAACTCTACCATNGCCGTCCCGCCGCTCCTTCCCGGCCTCAGAGCCCCCCGGCGCTGCCCGCTCACCGCCGCCATGGCTCCGCTACACGCCGGTGGCGGCGGGAAGGGGCGGGCCGAGGAGAGACTCCCGGCTTGCCCGGCGCTGCCGCCTGACGTTGCGCTGCCCTGCCCGCCGCCATGGCGCCGCCGCCGCAGCCCGATGTGCTCTGCCTTTTCGATGTGGACGGCACCATCACCGCCCCGCGGCAGGCCGGTCCCGGGCACGGGGCGGGAGGAGGGGAGGAAGGGCCGGGCCGGAGGGGCTGGGTGGCTGCCCTCGGGGGGCAGTAGGGACAGATCCGTGGGGCTCTGAGCCGACCCCGTGCCGGGCGGGCCGATGGGGCCGGTTGATGGCGAGAAGCGGGGCGAGGGGACTGACAGGTTTCTTTCCGGGCGCAGCGGATCACGGCGGAGATGGCCGCCTTCCTGCAGCGGCTGCGGGGGAAAGTGCGGGTGGGCGTCGTGGGCGGCTCCGACTTCGCCAAGATGCAGGAGCAGCTCGGGGAGGACGGTAAGGACGTGGCCGGGGGTTGGCTGAGGGCCGCTCCCCGCTCTCCTGCGCGGCCGGGAGTGCTCAGCTCCGGGACGAGGCTCCGAACGGGCTGTAGGAGCTGCAGCCCCCGATCCCTGAGGGACAGTCACAGCAGTGAGATCCTGGCTGTGACACCAGCCCTGCGCCCTTAGCGCAAGGACGTGGGGCTGTTGAAGAAGGCGCAGAAGATGCCCTGAGGCTGATCGGGGCTGCAGCCCCTCCGCTGCCAGGCCCGGCTGAGAGAACTGGAGGAGAGAAGGCTCCGGGGTGGCCTCACTACGGCCTCCCAGTGCCTGAAGGGGCTACAGGAAAGCTGGGGAGGGGCTGCTTGCCAGGACATGGACAAGGGCTAATAGTTTGAAACTAGAGCAGAGCAGGGTTAGGTGAGACATTAGGAAGAAGTTCTTCCCCATGAGGTTGGTGAGACAATGTCCCGGGTTGCCCAGGGAGGTGGTGGAGGCCCCATCCCTGGAGACATTCAAGGCCAGGCTTGCTGGGGCTCTGACCAGCCTGATCTAGTGCAGGATGTTGCTGCTCACTGCGGGGGGTTGGACTAGATGGCTTTGGAAGGTCCCTTCCAACTCTACAATTTTATGTTGGCTTCTCAGATGCTCACCCCTGAAGGGTTCCATTCACTTAACAGAGAGACTGTTCTGTTAACAGAGATGGACTCTTGCTTTAACCCTTTGAGAGGCATTTCCTTTTTGGCATAAAAGACACTCTTTAGTAGTCATTGCTCAGTCAGTGCCACCCACAGCCTTTTGTAGTGACTGGGTAGCTCAGATTTGGCTGACAGCCCTTCTCCTCTGCTCACCATCCTACTTAGTGAGATTTTCACAACTCTGGAGCATCTGCTGTAGATCAGTAATGCTGAAAAATGAACCTAAAATAGCATTTGATTTGCTCTCTAGCCTGCTGCACACCAGATTTGTGTAGCGTTTGAGGTGTTTGTTCACTTCCTTATGTTTAATGCAAGAGAGAGACTAGTGGGGGAGGAAGAGCTGAAAAGCTTCATGTGATAAAAGGCTGGGGTAGGACTTTTTAGTAGGGTACAGGATGGCAGAACTAGGAGCAATGGGTGCACATTGGAAGAGAGGAGATTTAGGCTGGATATAAGAAAGAAGTTGTTTACTGTGAGGGTGGTGAAACACTGGAACAGGTTGCCCAGAGAGGTTGTGGATGCCCCCTCTCTGGAGGTGTTTAAGGCCAGGCTGGATGAGGCACTGAGCAACCTGGTCTAGTGGGAGGTGCCCTTGCCTATGGCAGGGGGAGTGGAACTAGATAGTCTTTAAGGTCCCTTCCAACCCAAACCATTCTATGGTTGTATGATTTGGTAGGTATTTTAATCCTGGGGAGCGAGGAGAGTAGGTTTGATCATGTGCTGGATGTGATGCTGATGAATCTTTCAGGCTTCGTGATCTCACATTTACTGCATTTTAACCTCTTTATTGTGTAAGACTGTTCCTCATTAATAATACATGGGAAATTACAAGTTGCTGTCTTTTTGTTTGGTTGCAGTGGTTGAAAATTTTGACTACGTTTTTCCAGAAAATGGACTGGTAGCATACAAAGATGGGAAATTCTTGAGCAAGCAGGTCAGTGTGAAATTTCCAGTAATATGGGAGAGATGTTGTCTAAGCAAGATTTTGCTGCTCCAGTGCATTCCTCTGTCATCACCCTTCAAGGCCAAAATTGCTGCTGTTTACACCTGTCACTTCTGTAACTGATCATTCATTCCTTGATTTGTGCAGTCTTCACCTTGGGGTATTCCCAAAACCTGTCAGAATCTGGAGTATGAGATGGTATAAGAACAGTGAAAGTCTGAACAAACAGCCTTTCATTAAGTCTGTCCTCAGGAAACACATCCAAGCCCTCTGCTCCTGGAGATCTTACGGAGCAGGGTAGATCATAGGTGAAGTCTGCTGTCTGTAGGGTTCAGGTGGTTTCTTGTAGATTTTGTAGCTGCTTTGTAGTATAAATTCAGAGTGCACATTCTGATATATTGCAGAAGCTAAAAGGTAATACTCTAAAATGAATATAAATGTGTAACTGGCTGCAGATACACTAATCACCCTCAGTGGTTCAATATAAGTAAAGGAGATTAAGACTTTAAATAGACTGAAATTGCTGATGTGAGCAGTGATTTCCAGTTTACTGTGGTAATGACCTCTTTGCACGTGGTCACAGCAGATACTAACTCCAACTTTTTGTTTAGGTCTGCTGCCTTTGGCCCTGAAGCAGGAATTAGTAGGGAGCATATTAAATGAGAGCTTGGTGTTATTGTTTAAAAAAAAAAAAAGTTCATCAGCTGCATGTCAGTTTCTTGGTGGTATTAACCATTCCTGACTGTCCCACGTCTGTGTTTTCCATGTGACTTGTTTTTAGAATCTCACATTCTGGACTCTTGGTTGAATGGTGTTTATTTTGTTAGAACATTCAGGGTCACCTGGGTGAGGACATACTTCAGGATCTGATCAACTACTGCCTGAGTTATATTGCAAAGATCAAACTGCCAAAGAAGAGGTATGTACGTGGATGCAGCTTGGCTCAACACGTTCTCCACACAACTTTGATTGTTCAGATGTAAAGCACTTGGCAGCCAGCCCTCAGTCTGTGGTTTGAAACTCTGTGTGTGAAACAGCTCAAACCACCCATTTAAAGGCAAGGTCCCAGCTGCAGAGTGGGGTTTGAGATACTTATTGAGGACAACTTCTCTGGGGGACTTGGTGGAAACAACAGTGGGCAGTGGGTGTGAGCTGGAACACAGGAGATAACATAAAAGTAGAGGAAAAAACTTTTTCTCAGGGAGAATGACAGAACATTCTCCTTGATTGATGTCAGAGGTGCTGGTTCCTACCTGTTGCTTTCCTTGCATACAATGAGAGGCTGAAGGAGAGATCCAATTCTCATTATCTTCAGAGTAAACCAAAATTCCTTGTGATAGTCAGTATCTTGAGCAATTTTTGATGTATTTATCNACTGATCTTCTGTGATTTTTATTGTAGAGGGAATGAAGTTCAGTCTGGAAGTAGGAGGATTTCCTTGACGTGTTTGGAACTCAACAGCATAGTCTGTTCTGGAGATGTGACAATCAGTCTCGTGTGAAGTGTGAGGGTGCAGCTGCTCCAGACATGGATACAGTCCCTGCATGAGGCTTCCTAGAAACACTGCCAGGCTTGCTCTAGATCTTGTCTCTGCCCCCAGGCTGACAGGCTGACCTGTTGGGGTCTGATGAGATACTTTAGTCATGTTTTTAAAACCAAATCACCCTTTTAAAAGTCAGTAAGGGTTGTCTGGGTTGTCAGATTCAAACAAAAGTCCACAAGACTCCTTGATGCCAGAGGTACTGGTTCCTGCCTGTTGCTTTCCTTGCATACAATGAGATGATGAAGGAGAGATCCAATTCTCATTATCTTCAGAGTTAACCAAAATTCTTTGTGATAGTATCTTGAGCAATTTTTGATGTATTTATCTATCTGATCTGTCTATTTATCTATCTCATTAATCAATTCTTTTTCAGGGGCACTTTTATTGAGTTCCGAAACGGGATGTTAAACATATCCCCCATTGGAAGAAGCTGCAGCCAGGAAGAACGAGTTGAGTTCTATGAACTTGATAAAGTGAGTTACAACTCTTGGGAAAATATCCAACTCTTCTGGAAGAGGCAGTTTTGGCCAGGTTATGATTTTTAAAAAGCTTTTTTTACTTTGTGCAGTTCTTCTTCAGTTTAATCTTTTCCACATAGTTCAACTAACCTCTTGTTTTAGACTTCAGGGACTGTACAGTAGGGGTTTTGCTGCAATAGTTAGCAGGGATTGCTTACAGAAGGAGTGGATTTGGCTCACCTTTCTTTTAAGCCTGTATCCAAAGCACCAAACCTTTTCTCTTTACAGACAGAGTTCATGAAGAACCCTGTCATAGATCAAACCATACTAATCTGGGGCATTCTTTTGTTACTAAACCAGCCTATATCCATAAAAGTATTCTCAATTGTTTAAAGTAGAATTTAAAAGTTATGGTCAAACTATTCCCCATTTATTGTCCTGTATGTACACAGCTAAAGGTGCAGGCTGAAATGAAGGTAAGCCCTGCTGTCAGAGTTCTGTTCCCTCCTACACCCCAACAACTCTTTCTGGTACAGAAATAAAAATCTAATTCCTCAAAATAGTCTTTGCCTGCAACTGACCTAATGGATACTGAAAGGCAGCTAAGCCCAAAGCATTCTGAAAACACCCTTTATGGAGTATGTGGCATGAGAAGATAAGTACTAGCTTTGGAACTTTTCCTATGCCTCAGTGTCCCCATTTGTAAAACTGAATTTTACTGGGATTTGAGGAGTGTTCTAATACAAATACTGCTACAAATACAAATACAGCATTCACATGAAATTTTGCTCTTTGTTTTTTACAAGTGCACAGAGTAAAGTGGAAACACTCTCAGCATCATTATTAAAAAAATTTTAAAAAGCTATGGAACACTAGTCCTTGTACCTCAGATCTTGGGGGTGTTTTCAGGGAGGTTTTTTGGGGGCTTTTAATTGATGAATTAACAGCACATAACTCATGTTTGGTTTGTTGTTGTTTTCTTTTTAACAGAAGGAACACATAAGAGAGAAATTTGTTGCTGATTTGAGAAGAGAATTTGCAGGAAAAGGCCTCACATTTTCTATAGGTATCATGTTTAATTTAAATATCACCTAAATCATATCCCCTTACGAGTAAGGCAAATTGGAATGTCAAACAGTTACCTTTGTGGGAGAGGCTGCAGGCAAGACTAAGGCTCTTCCTCTTAAGCTTTCATTTGGATTACCTTAATTGCATTCCATCAACAAAGAGAACTTCATTGCCTGTCATCAGTCCATTGTCATTTTTAATGCCAGTTTTGTGACTGATTCTGCTCATTTTGAAACACATCACTTGCTTGTGATTAGTCAGAGCTGCTTCTTCTAGTCTGTTTTGACCAAGAAATACAGCTCAGTGCTGCTGCTGCTCTGGCAGCTTTTGATGCTTCACTGCTGTAGCTGCACTGTGTGGGAAGAAGGAGAGGAAAGAAAACACAACAGCAAGTGCAAGCTTAGAGAGAAAAGTGACAATAAGGGGGAATTAATTTTCCAGGCATGTTTTTCTTTGTTGACCTCTCTACCAGTACATTACCATGTTATTATTTTTTGGAATTATAATGAAGTATGGTTGCCATTTGAGGTGAAAGGCAGAAAGAATGGTATAGCTTTCCCAAAGCCTGTTGTAAATACTTTTTTGACACCACAGGAGTCTTGCACTTACATACTGATTACTGTCCAAGGATTTAGAACTGGAGCTGTTGTGAGGCTGTGTTTAAAGAAAAGCTGATTTCCTCCTTTATTCTGTGTTTTAGAAGATGTTTTGCATAGCAATCTGTGGCTGTAGGTGCACCAATGGCTGCACTCATTTATATGGTTTCTTCCTAAGACTAAAAATCACAGAATCACAGATTGTGAGGGATTGGAAGGGACTTGGAGAGATCATCTGGTCCAGTGCCCCTGCCAGAGCAAGAACACCTCTATCTCATAGGAACATATCCAGGTAGATTTTGACTATCTCCAGAGAAAGAGACTCCACAACCTCTTTGGGCAGCCTGTCCCAGTGTTCTGTCACCCTCAATGTGAAGAAGTTTTTTCATACATTTCTATGGAACCTCAGATTGCACCCATTGGATGTCACTGAGAAGAGCTTGGTTCCATCCTCCTAACACTCACCTTTTACATATTTATCAGCATTAATGAGGTCACCCCTCAGTCTCCTCTAAGCTAAAGAGACCCAGCTCTCTCAGCCTTTCCTTGTAAGGGAAAAATACTAAGTATCATTTTTATAAAACAGCTCAGTTTGAGAGCAGTCAGTGTTTGGGAACGCAGGCCTTTTGTGTTTCTTTAACGGGTAAATAATCTGTAAGTCACAAACGTTAACAACTGATACCCTGTAAAATCCTTTCTGTACTTGTGAGACTTCCCTCTAGACTCGTAACATTTCTGGTTCTTCTGTAAAATTTCTTCTACCTGAAAGGTGAAGTTTTTACTGACTTCTGCTGCCCTCAGAAACAAATTGTTAGAACTAATGAAGGTTTGCTTTGCTCCTGTCTCTTGCAGGAGGCCAGATAAGCTTTGACGTGTTCCCGGATGGCTGGGATAAGCGGTACTGCTTAGGGATCGTTGCCAATGATGGATACAAGACTATTTATTTCTTTGGAGACAAGACTATGCCAGTGAGTACCGTGTTTAAATAAAATGTATTTATATAATACCATTTCAGAGCTTCTGAAATTGTATATTCAGCCCATCTTGTGATGATCATGCTACATCAGAACCTCCATTTCTTAGCTTTCTGGAAGAGAGCCAGAAATGTTACCTTCCTTCTTTCCAAAATTCACATAATCCACCTCAAGACTGTGACGATACATGAAACTAAACAACTCTAATCCTCTTTGCTTGTTTCTTCTTGTGTTTTCAGGGAGGGAACGACTATGAAATCTTCGCAGACTCCAGAACAGAAGGCCACAGTGTCACATCCCCAGAGGACACAAGAAGAATCTGTGAAGAGCTTTTTTTTAAATAGGAGACTTTTACAATTCACACTGGCAAAACGGTTAGGGCAGCTTAGTTACACAGAACGTCTTCTTCACCCTCTGTTGTTTTTTGTAATTGATTGGTCCTCACAGGAGGGAAGCTGCTATTTAAAAGGTTAACATTTTAGAGGCTTTTTTTTTTAATTCTACCTTATGTTATAAAGACATCCATCATAACACAGTTGGGATTTCCATGTTGAAAACTGGAAGATGAGTACAAAAGGGTTTCTTTTTTCTGGGGTTGGGAAGGTAGAGCTCAGCCAGAAGTCCCTGAGCTTACCTGTGTGCAGGGTCAGAGGGTGTGCTGAGTCTGTCCCCACCACCACAAAGGCTGGACCAGCTGGTGCTAAAGTGACCTCCCCAGTACAGCTGTGCCAATGCACAGCACAGTTCATGGTACCTGCGCTTTTTGCAGACTTTTTTTATCTCTAAAATAATTTTTAATATATAAGAAATTATTAAAGCTACTTGAGCATAGTAGGCCAATATATTTCTGTCACTAATCACACTGCTAATTTTCCTAGTATGATGTTAAGGGTAGAGGAGATTCCAGTACTAAAAAATTACCTAAACTATATTTCTATTAAAATTCAAGTTGAAGCATCGCAATCAGTGTAACTGTTGTTACTTATCTGACATTAGTAAAGTAACATTGTAATTTAAAGCAATTCAATTTAGCACAAGAAAATAAAATCACAGTTTAGCATGCAAAATTACTATTGCAGTTTGTCATTTTGGCAAATAAATTCTGTAAAGCAGACCTGTCCATACAAAGAAATCATTTACTTGAAACTCTCCAGTTATGAGTTTATGTGCTACTCACACTTACCAGTGTGCAAAGCAGAATCCCCAGAAGGGCTTTCAGAAAGGAGAAGCTGTGATGCCTTCATGCATGGGAGCTGTCTAGTCTTTTAAAGCCCTTCTCATGTGCCTAAAATTCCCATTTTAATGGGAAGAGGCTTTGGACCAGAACCATCTGCAGTACAGGAACTCTTTAAAGATGGCCAGATGTGAACAGCTGCTACTTTATGTTCAGTCAGGTGATGATTTTGTTACTTAACTGGTATTTCCTGTATTTGCAGGACCAAACCCAGTTTTGTTTTCAGCCTCAGACACCAGCACCCAGCTGTACATACCTGCTTATGTTCCTGTCTTAAAAACTCCCTGGTCAGTTTTGCACAGCCACTGCCAGCAGCTAAGGTCTATCTCCTGCCTTTCATGCCAAGGCATAAGAAGCAAACGTTTTGCCTTTGAGGGAAGAAAAAACAGAAAGCAAAACAACCCCCACTGCCTCCTTCCTTCCTTCCATCTTACTTTTCACCAGTGTGCATTGCAAAAAGCCATCCCCAGGACCCTGGCTAAAGCTTTGCTGTAACATCTTTGAATGCTGGCTGCTCTGGACCCCCATTCCAAAATTTTCTGCCCTTCCTGCCCCGAGTTGAGAAATTACTCAAATTATGCTTTCTCTCCTTCTTATTCCCCACTGTATACTATTGTACATAATGAAAAATATCAATGCATGTACAAAATCAGTAGTCTGTGTTATTAAGGAGCTAGAAAGCTGGCAAAATTACTCCCCAGCTGATACTACAACACTTTAAAAAAAGCTTTTTTGAAAGGTGTGTGGGCACCTGCATTCTCCTGTTGCATGCTGATCAGCTTCAACACGAAGACTCAGAACAGTAAAGCATTATAATGGTGGCATTTATTGATGTTCCAACAAGCTGGACAATGGTAAAACTGCAACTAAGCAAAGTAAACCCCTCCAAACCCTGCTCCAGGCTGGTTGTTATCATAAGCTGCTGTGTAATACAAGTCCAGCAAGGCACCACAGCAGCAACCAACCTCCGTCTCTCAGACTGCTATTCCCTGCCACAGGGTCCAGAGACATCTCACAGCAGCCAGTGCCTCATCAAAACCTCAGAGGGGCAGCTGAAGCTTTGCTGTGTCACACAAGTAACAGGAGAGTATCATGCCATCTTTTTCTTTTATTTGCAAAGTCATTAAAAATCCACTGTTAGGAACATCATGGAGGAAAAAAAAAAAGCTTCATTTGGAAAAAAAAAGACATGTCAGACAAACAGAACAGAACCGATTGAGTTGCACTACAGCTACACCAAACCTTGCAGGAAGAGTCAGGGTGAAGGTGGGCACATCACATCCCACCAAGCAAGTTTTCAAGGGAAGCAGCTGCAGAATTTGAGTGAGCCAGCAGAGGTAACTCACACAGAGCTTTACACATGCTCAGCCCAACAGCACCCAGCTTCTGCCTTTCAGTTCCTCTGCCTGCCCAGGGAACACCCCAGCACACCCCCACCTTCATCCAACCAAGGAACTTTGTCAGCTTTGTCTAGATTCAGACACATTCAGAGGCATTGAAGTATCTACAGCTTTCTCCACTTACCTTGGAGCAAATCTCTTAAATTTCATGTCTGGTTTTTTTTTTTTCTTCTAGCAAGTTGTTACTTGTTTACTACTGGCTCATAAAAAAAATCTGTTGCTAATCAACCATCAAGGCACCAAAGTAAAATCACAAACAATCCAGGCCATGAAAACCCAATATCCCAGCCACAGGCAGACATGCTGTTTGCAAATGGTGAACACAAAGGGCATCAGGCCCTGGCTCTTGCAGTAAAACCACCAGGCAGAGATTATCCACCCTGTGGCAGCTGCTCTGGTTGTGGATTTCTATCCACAAGGAGAGCAAAGGGTGACCTTCTATCAGGCCAGGGCACCCAGACCTATTACCAGCTTCAGGGGTACCCCAGCACTTACAGAAGGTGGTGCTCTCACACCTCTAGGGCCTCCAAGTCCCATCTTGCCACAGCCATCTGTGCAAGAAGAGCTCTCCTTCACACCTCTGCCCCTTCCCTGGGCATCTCTTGGAGTCAGAGAAAAATAAAAACAAACCTCCCACCCCTCCACCAAGCACAAAAAATAGGTCTCTTTAAAATACGTTTGTTGTAAACACATTACAAGAGAGATTTTTTTTTTTTTCATTAGCGTTTGAATTGCCCTTTTTTTTTTGCCTTTTTTTGTTTTTTTGAGGCCACTAAATGTAAAAAAGGTAATTTTGGCCTACTTCTTCTTTATTGACAATGCAGTATTTCCTCCCACAGGACAGATCAGATACGCAGGTCCCCTGCAGCCAGTGGCTGTGCTCCTCCAGGATGGCTCAGGAGCTGACAACGTGCCCTGACCAGGTCTCATGCTTGGTTCCAGGTGCCAGGTTGGTGATCACCACCTCCACTGCCTGCAGCTTCTCATTCTTTGGTGGGATGGGACATGTCTTGTAGGTGACCTCGTCGCCTGCCACGGGAACATACTCGCCTTCAATACTGTGGAGAGGAAGCTTCAGTTAATGAGAAATCACAGAAACACTCTTACTCTGTTACATTGTATTTTATTTTTATCACAACAGTTATCTTGAGTGCCTGAGAGAACTTCCAGGTTTTCTAGAGAGACCAGCAATGAACAAAGCTTGAGGATGACCTTGGTTTCTTGCAAAGCCCTATGAAAATACTATAAACAGCACTACAACCCTAAAAAAAACAGCCAAACAACAAAAAAACTCCACTTTACTGTGCTTTAAAAATAATCTTTCTTAATAATACGGTCCTGACAGTAACAACGCTAAACATGACAGCAACCTCTTTCTCATCGGCATCACTAGAGGGCAGGGCTAGCACTGTTTAGCCTTTCCTTTAGGATTTGTTTTTGTAAACTATAGTAAGTTGATTTCTTTTTCCCTCCTTTTACACTTCTGAAGCTTTTTTTCCCCTCTTTTTCTTAAAGAAGGACTGTACTATTTCAGTCACTGATTTTACCTTTATTTTATTCCACCTTAACATAGTTCATCTAAGGTATGGAGAAAAAAAAAAAGAGCCCAAGAAGTAAGCTAAAGTGTGAAATAATTCCAAATCACTTGCTATGAACTAAGGGTGTTCTGTGACCCTGATGTGTTACATCACAGAAATCATCCAGCACTTAAGAAGACTTCCAAGAGTCTCTCACTCCTTCCCAGCCCTTAGCAATGGTATGGGGACTTGCATTGAGCATTTGTTCCTGCACTCAGGCCCTTCCCTGGAAGCAGTGGGAAACAGCAGGAGGGCTGTCACCTCCTGTCCAGATCTGTCTTCTAATGAAGCAGAACTGTAAAGGGTAACAGCCTTCCACACCTCTACCACTGTGTTCAGGATGAGAGGTTTTTAATCAAAGTCCCAGCAGGCTCTGGTGAAGATGAACAGAGACCCTTCAGCCTGCACTGGATCTTCTGGCAGCTCAAAGGAACCTTACTTTGCTTCTCTCTAAACACACCTACATCATCCCATGCTTACATTTCTCCTCCTCTGACCACCCAGGCTCTAGATTTCTTGTTGTATAAGCATGTTTTCATTGTTTCTCAGCAGTATTTGTGAGCAAACACCACATGCCCATCAGAATGTATTTCCCTGGAGTAAAACCCCACTCCTTAACTGGTTGCGACTGCAGGAGTCAGATCAATGAGAGTGTGTCCTAACCTGAACTCTCCAGAGCAGTCCTGGGCAAAATGGCAGCAAATGGAAAGCAGAAAAAAATACCTACAGATAAGTCAAGGTAGATCCTCTTCCATCAGACCTGACAGCCCTTCCTTCCTATGCAGGCTGATCCTTCTCACCTTTATTTACGACCTATCAGCCCAGCCCTGTATCACACTGGACAGACAATGTTCAAGCTCCCACATCCAGGCTCTTGCTGTGGTTGTCCCTTTTCAGGCATTGCCTTCATCCACAGCCCATTCCCCTCTAAGGTCTAAGGTCTTTTGGGGCTGCTCACCCCAGTACTTACTAACCTTTCAGGGGCAGAGCTTAGTTTACCCTTTTTAAGATCAAAGGAATTTGCCACCAAATTCTCTGCAGCTTACTCTGACTGTGAAACAGGGGATTTCAAGCCAGAATGAGAAGAAGCTACTTGTAGTGGCTCAGAGCCTGACAAGTAGACATGAAGCTCCAAGAAGAGGCAGAAGACACAAGTGAAAAGAGCAATGTCGTATAAAAACCTCACATAATCTTCCCTACTTGAATCTCTTCAATCATCTCTTGTTGCTATTGATTCAAAACCACATTTGAGCAAGCACCATGCAGGGCATCAATCCAACCTCAGCAAGGTGGCATCTTCCAGTGGAAGAGAATCCAGCACAGACACGTTACCTGTACACAGGGCTAGCAACACACACTGAGCACAAACAGCTCTGAAGTAACAAACATGGACAATAAGAGCCAAGTGGAAAGTCTGCACTGACTCAAGAGCCACTGGAACAAGTTGTAATGAAGTAGGTTTCCTCACGTGGCCTCCAGCACCAGATCCAGCTGCAGACAGTGTTTCAGGGAGCACAGGTTGAGCAGTTACATGGGGCAGGGCCTATATAATACACCCACGGTGGTCCCATGTTCCCCATCTCTGTCAATCCAGGCTCTAGATTTCACGTATTTTGAGCATTACAGACACTCCCTCTACAGCCTCAGGCATTGCCTTTGAATCCTGCCCAGAGGACAAACACAGACAACAAATGGAGAGCTCAGAGTCACCACTTCAGAGGCAGCAAATGAAACGGATGCCCTGCCCAGGAAGGGACCTCACATTTGGGTGAAAGATTATTTTGAAAGAACAGGAACCTGATCATTAAAAATCTCCTGTAAAACAGGATGGGTTTCAGTTAGTGAAGCAGACATTTGGAATCTTCAAAAGAGATCAGTAGGAATGGTTAATGTAGAAGGGAAGGAGAGTGGATTCATCTACTGAAGCACCAAAGATGTGCCAATACATCAAGGCAGTGTTCTAAGCTCCTGAAAAACAGTTACCACTTGAATCACCCAACTCAAGTGAGGAAGAACAACAGCTTGAATAATAAAACGACTGGGGTTTTGTTGGGGTAAATTGGGTTTAAAACTGAAATATTCACCAGAATAAGAAAGGGGTTGGTGGTGCTCAAAGTGGTTCTGTTTTTAAAAGAAGAACGAGTGAGTATACACAGTGAAACATTGTGCCTAACCATTGGGGTTTCAGCTGGGATTTTTTTGCCTAGCAGCTGGAGTAAGGCTGTGTTTGGGATCTGGGATGAAAACGATGCTCACAGTGCACTGGTGGTTCTAGTTGCTGAGTTCTCAAAACTTTTCTGCTCCTCACACTGCCTAGCAGTGACTGGGCTGGCAGGGCACAAGGCTTTGGGAGGGGACAGAGCTGGGTCAGCTGAGCCCACTGACCCCAGGAACATGCTGTGACACCATGCTCAGTATATAAAGCAGGGGGAAGGAGGAGGAAGCTGCACAGTGCTCAGCTGCTGGCCAGGATTAAAGGGTGACACTAAACACAGAAGAGGCTGCAGTCACAGGGAGGAGAAGCAAAAGGACTGTTCCAGACTCCAGCTATCCCTGAGAGCCACTGCACCTGCAGTGCTGATCACACAGCTGGAGAACTGCCTACAGACCTTTGCCTACATGGGAAGAAAAATCCAACCACCCAACCACATTTGCTGACCTAAATCTCATATGCTTGAATCATGAGGTTAATTACTCCTGATCCTTCCTCTGAACAGATCACATTAGCCCCCAGATCTGCACTGCCCTCAGCATTACCCAGGAAGGCACAGTGTTCTCTACTAGAAAGCACCTCCTGCAGGATCAAGCACTATGCTGTCAGCATCACACCTTCTCCTAGATTCTCTCCATATCCCAACTGACACTACAAGACACTGAAGCTTGTGACAAAGCCTTGTTCAAACATGGCCTCTTCTCATCCACAACTTTGTCTTATTTCTCTCCTGGCTTGTTTGGGTAACAATTCACCAGACCAGGCCTGTCCTTTGCTCAGTTGTGCAAAAAGGTAGTGGCCACACAAGCAATTTGAATTTGATTCTTTTACTTTTGGCCTTCAAACTTTTCCCCCTGCAGATCAGTTCTTCATTTCTTTCCTGCAGCTTTCTGATTACCCTCAGTGCCAAATGAATATAAGATTATTAACTCCTTGACCCCAGTGCACATAAAAAGCAAGAGGACAAAGGTCTTTGCAGCCTGAGTAAACCAGTTTGAGAACAGTGCTCCCAGCACAGTTCTTGCCCTTTTAATTCTACTTTTGGCACAGAGACTTACTCCAGAAGTTATCACTGTGTGATGCTTAGAAGTGGGGAAAAAACACCATCCAGATTGTGCTTCTGGTGGCGTCAAGAAAGAATAACCCAATAGCACTTGAAAGGTGAGGAGATGGCATGGATGGGTCTGCAGGCATAGCTCCTCCTCAGGAAGCAATAGCCTGAAGCACTGGGAGAGAGTGGAACTGGAACAGCCCAGAGAAAGTAAACAGAGATCTTGGAACAGATTTGGCCACTCTGCAT
>VZTY01028959.1:2152603-2174636 GCA_013400935.1 Turnix velox
CCATGCTCAGTATATAAAGCAGGGGGAGGAAGAAGGAAGCTGCACAGTGCTCAGCTGCTGGCCAGGATTAAAGGGTGACACTAAACACAGAAGAGGCTGCAGTCAGAGGGAGGAGAAGCAAAAGGACTGTTCCAGACTCCAGCTATCCCTGAGAGCCACTGCACCTGCAGTGCTGATCACACAGCTGGAGAACTGCCTACAGACCTTTGCCTACATGGGAAGAAAAATCCAACCACCCAACCACATTTGCTGACCTAAATCTCATATGCTTGAATCATGAGGTTAATTACTCCTGATCCTTCCTCTGAACAGATCACATTAGCCCCCAGATCTGCACTGCCCTCAGCATTACCCAGGAAGGCACAGTGTTCTCTACTAGAAAGCACCTCCTGCAGGATCAAGCACTATGCTGTCAGCATCACACCTTCTCCTAGATTCTCTCCATATCCCAACTGACACTACAAGACACTGAAGCTTGTGACAAAGCCTTGTTCAAACATGGCCTCTTCTCATCCACAACTTTGTCTTATTTCTCTCCTGGCTTGTTTGGGTAACAATTCACCAGACCAGGCCTGTCCTTTGCTCAGTTGTGCAAAAAGGTAGTGGCCACACAAGCAATTTGAATTTGATTCTTTTACTTTTGGCCTTCAAACTTTTCCCCCTGCAGATCAGTTCTTCATTTCTTTCCTGCAGCTTTCTGATTACCCTCAGTGCCAAATGAATATAAGATTATTAACTCCTTGACCCCAGTGCACATAAAAAGCAAGAGGACAAAGGTCTTTGCAGCCTGAGTAAACCAGTTTGAGAACAGTGCTCCCAGCACAGTTCTTGCCCTTTTAATTCTACTTTTGGCACAGAGACTTACTCCAGAAGTTATCACTGTGTGATGCTTAGAAGTGGGGAAAAAACACCATCCAGATTGTGCTTCTGGTGGTGTCAAGAAAGAATAACCCAATAGCACTTGAAAGGTGAGGAGATGGCATGGATGGGTCTGCAGGCATAGCTCCTCCTCAGGAAGCAATAGCCTGAAGCACTGGGAGAGAGTGGAACTGGAACAGCCCAGAGAAAGTAAACAGAGATCTTGGAACAGATTTGGCCACTCTGCATGCAATAAGTTAAGTGGATAATTTGGTAGAGGAAGTTAAACATGGACTTTTTTGATGTTATATTGATAAAATACTTTAGATCTGCATTTTTTTCTGTTACCCTAACTTCAAATTAAATGTTGATCTAGAAGAAGGTGGAGTTTTGCATTGCAATTGAGGAGACTGGTACAAATGGGTATCTATCTATGCACCCAGGAACTTTAAGACACTTCAACAAATTCAGCTAAAATTAGGAAAACCTTTCCTCATACTGGTGTCAGAGTGAGACACAATAGAGTGTGGTGTTGATTATCCAGCAACTCCCACTTCCCAGCTCAGTGCCAGTCTGGGATGCAGAGCATTTTATCCTGTACTATTTTTAGGGAAATGGGAGGTTATTAGGAAATTACCTAAATAAGGAATGTTCTAGTTCTTCCTTCTCACAGCTGCTATTCATATTCCAGGGCTCTAGCTAAGCCTTATGGGACAAGGACTAAGTCATATGGAAATATTTTTTGAACAAGAGTTCTCAGCAGATTCAGAACATTTCTGGACAACAAGCCTACCATGGTCACACCATGCAGCTGCTTCCCAGGGATTAATGGGCTGATTATCTTGCGGGGTTTTTATGGCTCATTTAACACCCCAACACACCTCCCAGGAAACCTCTATTTTTATTAAAAGGAAGGACATGACAGAGAAATGAACAATTAGGAGTTACTAATCCTGCCTGCCTTCCCATACCATCCCATCATAAGCTGACAGCCCCAACATCCATTATCAGCACCAGGGATGAACTTATCAAGGTCTGGCAGCTAAAGCTGAAGCAAAGCTTCCTCTCACCCACCAGTAACACTCAGAACTGAGATAGACAAGTATGAAAGAGATCCAACCACTGAAGAATCCCAGCTGTTAATATCCATATAGGATAGCCCTGATCTCTGTGACACTGCAGAAAGGACTTACCAGGGGCGGCCTCGTCTAGAACAGAAGCTGCAATTCCTTCCAAGAACAGCAGATGCATCATACTCTTGCTTAGTTCTCTACTGAAATCTCTAGTCATGGCTCTGCATCTACTTTCAGCAGCTAGTTCAACATCACACAGCCCACCATGCACCACGAGGAAGAAACTGGTGATCAGAAAAAGCAGAGCTTTCCAAGAATGCCTGTGTGGCCTCAGTCAGGTACAGAAAGCACCTGTTCCTGCAAGCATCCAACTCAGATCCTGTCACAACAATACTGTCTGCATCTGGGAACCAAAGCCCTGAGCAGTTATGCTCTGTGAGCACTAAACACAAAGAACCTTCACACCCAGGTGGCCACAGTTTTTCCTACCCAGGAGTACACCAGGAAAAAAGTTGTGCAAGTAAGTCTTCAAGTGCATTAATTATTTTTGAAGGAAATCAGACAGCTTGCCAGCAGTTGGTTGCAGCCAGCAGAAACTGTTTTGGTGCTAGTTCACAAAAACAGTGAGTTGGGAAAAGTTCCTCCTCTCAGCTCAGATCCAGCCTCAGACTGTTCAGATTTACCAGGTAATTTCCAACCCATGTATTGTTAAAATCCACCAGAAGAACTGCATCACAGAAAAGCCAGAAAAGGGATGTGCCCACCACAGAAAAGCCAGAAGGGATGTGCCATTAATGCTTTGCATTAAACAATGATCTGTTAGAAAATGAGAGGAAAGAAAGGAGCATGAAAAGATGATCTACCTATGGATATGAAAAGCTAGCTTCTAACCAGCAGGGACACAGCTGGTTCCTCCCTACAGGAAGATGCAGTGCAGCAGTACATCTCCTGTATAGCCAGAAACCAAGCTGCAACAGCAGAATGGGACCATGTCTGCAGTTGGGAGCTCCTGAGAGATCTCTCCTGTTCTGCTCAGCACCCCTGAGTTACAGGCAGTATAAGCAGAATCTCCTGAGATCACAACACAATGTACAAGCAAACTGGGGGTGACTCCAGGGATCCCAGGGTGCTGTGTGTCAGCATCCCAAGGGAAGAATAACATCGATTCTCCAAAGCCATCGATTCTTAAATATTACACTTAAGCACAGGGTCAGGAATCCAGCCTGAAGGCCCCTCTGCAATGCAGCATTTTCCCCTCCAGAGCCAAGCACTAGCAAACTGCAGAGAACCCACAAGCACTGCACGCATTTTTTTCTGTTCCATTAAATTAGCTCCTTTTGCAAAATCAAATCATCCAAAGAAGAAGAGTGTGGTCCTTCATTTGTCACTGCTCTCCCAGAAACTACCTCCTTGCCTTGCCCTTGCATCTAGACAGGCTTCAGGCCAAATCCCAACCAAATGCAGAAACCCAGAGAGCAGATTCACACTTATCATGACACAGGCTGGGGGGGAAATGAAACCATTAACAGCACACATCACTATTCCAAAGTTTTTTTTTAAATATTACACTCCAACCAAATGAATTTGCTTTCACATCCAGCTTTCCAGAGACATCACCTGGAATTACCATCTCAGCAACTGTTCCATATCCCCATGCCAGCCAGGGCTTTACATTAACAAGTATTTTGTTTTCTCTGCTGAACAGAGAAAAACAAAACCTCACCACATTCAAGGAGCCACACCATTTTCCTAGCAGAATTGCTTATGCCCTTTTGACCCAGGGAAGCAGAACTCACTGTGAGTGCACTGCAGAAGGCACAGAGACCCAGTGGCTGTAGAAAGACCACCCTCACTGTAGAAAGACTGTTTTAGACTGGAGAAAAAAATTCTCATTGAAGGAGCTTCTTCTGTTTAGTTTATCATCAGAGAAGATGGTCCTCAGTGTGGTCAAGATATAAAAAGTGAAGGTACTAATGAACACTCTAAGAAAACTTTAGTTACAAACCGCTTGAAACAAAAGCTAGATAAACTCAAGGAAATAATAAAGTTTTCTCAGCAGTGAAGGTCTTTAACCTTTAGTTTATCAATAGTACAAGCAGTGCAAACTAAAAGGAGTGAATTTTCAGTGCTAGAAATCATTACATTAAGACTAGATACTGCACAGATGATTTCCTTCAGGTAAATGCAAGTTTCTAGGTCTGGGTGCAACTGTACAGCTTATTCTAAGAGATGTGACAGGATCATCATCTAGGTTTTAACTCCACAGATTTATTGTAATACAGGAGAAGAACTGCAGATTATTATTATCAACTGCCAGTAACATCTGCATAACACCTCTTCACTGAGGGAAGATTATAAACCATTCTTGTATCTGAAATGCCTAAAGCATTCAGTAATTAAGACAAACCAAAGCTCCAGTCTTTGCCTTGGCCACCCAGATGACTTACTCAGAGATGTGTACAAAGATGTCAGGCCCTCCATCTGCAGGAGTAATAAAGCCATGGCCTCTGGAGCGACAGAAGGATTTACACATGCCGTTGTAGGTGGGACCCTTTGATGCTCTTGCATTTCTGCAGAAGAAAGCACAAAAAGAGCAGTTTCATAGATGTGACAGCTTCCAGGTGTGTCAGCCCGAGCACACTACACACTACTGCGTCCTCACTCCCAGCAAGAGTACTCCTCCATAGCAACTGCCTCATACCCAGTTTCACACAGTCTCCTACACTGAAGAAGGGAAGACTTTGAACAGCCTTTAAGGCAAACTGGGCACTGAAAAACTACAGGGAATTTGGATGGGAAATCTGCTGGCACCAAACTTTATCTGATACGCCTTATCAGTAAAATATCAAAGCAACCAGCAACTTCCAGTCCCTTCACCTCAGCAGGGGCTGCTCAGTCTGTCCCCAAAGGCAATCGTTTGGTTGTGTCTACAAAATGTAGGTCCCCAAGTACTCACGCTGACAGTGTCCGGGTCCGTCGGGTGGGCAGAGGACTGGGGATGAGGCACCCTCTCATGGGCGATGGGGAGCGATCCCTCGCCCCACGGCTCTCAGGCAGATGGAGAGAAGCAGGGGAGGTGTCAGATGGAGAGGTGGGGGACAGCTGTGAAGCAGATGAAGGGGGCTCAGAAGACATTCCTGTTGCCTGAGAAAAACCTAGAGGGAGGAAGAAATCTCAGACTTAACCCAAAGTGTGAAGTGGCACAAAAGTCAAATTCTTCAGCTGATGATCTCGTAAGAATATGACTCACTTCCTGCAGACGTACATACAGACAGTTTCACAAAAGCTACTTCTCTGTGTCAGTGAATTCAATTTTTTTTCAAGTTTGTTTATTTTTAAAACTCATAGCTTTTGTAAGCTGTACCAGGAAGTTCTACTCCAAACAGACTGCTCCACAACTAACGTGTATTCGCTTACTTCTTCCTCACCACGGGCAACGGGTGTTGAAGCAGAGCTAAGCTCCAGCACTAAGCATCACAATGCCTCACATTCCAGATAAATGGGGTCTGACTACCGGCAGCCCAGAGGAGACTCCTGAATTTGCACACAACATGCATTGCAAGAAAAAAACATTAGAAGAAATGCTGAAAATAAAGGCAGTCCCTCCACTGCTGGAGTTTCACCAGGCTATCACCAATGCTAACTTTGGGCTGCTGCTCAGATGTTAGCACAGCTTTGCCAGAGCTCCTAACATCTTCAGCTTTACTGCAAGAAGAAAGAAATATGACTGCTCCCTAATTTTCTTCAGACAGTTATCTGCAAGGAACAGGAATGCAGACAGAAACGGATGGCAGTGGCTGTCCATGAGGAGGTGACCCCTCCAGCCTGCAGAGATCTGACAGACCCAGCAGTCCCCTTGGGTAGGTCAGAGTCTGCCACGACCTAGAGAGCTAGAAGTCCATATCTGCATTCACACTCACAACAGCCTGCTTCAGATTTGCTCTTATTCACATCCTCCAGCTGAGGAGTGAGAAAGTCTTTTTCTCAGCACACCAACAGTATGTGAATCATCACACAAATCAAACTCACTGAATGCATGGAAAGAGGAGGACTGACAAGAAACAGTAGCAATTCCTATGTACACAAATTCATTGCAGTGATAAGAAAGGGGATAAATCATTCAGCAATAGCTCTGGTATTGCTGTGCAAGTCCCCATCTACATTGGATTGTGAATAAGCTGTAAAAAATAACTAATAACCCACCACACTGGGGTGTCCTGGGTCTGGTGGGTGAGTGGAAGTACTGTAACTGTGTCTGTACACTCCTCCATCTGTTACTGTTACCCTTTTCTTGTTCTCTATGCTGTTCTGTTAAATTGCCTTGTTTCAACCCACAGGTGTTGCCTTTTCCTTATGATTCTCCCACAAATGGGCAGTTTGAATGGGCAGTACATGGCTCTTGATTGCCACTTAGGGCTGAACCATGACAACTCTTAAGAATGGAACACAAAGGAGCAAAGACATTGGGATTTAAACACTCAGGGTGCCTACAGTCAGGTTCCCTCCTGTTCTAGCCTGAGCTTTTCACACTGCTCTCAAGTGTAACAGCTCAGTTGAAAACAAAACCGCAGGGATGGCATTTGCCACCCAGGAGCTAATACACCGCCCAGTGTCATGGCACAGCATTCAGATGAGACTAAGATGATGCCACAAGAGGGACAGAATATTCCAGACTTTCTCCAGGGAGTACTTGCTGTGCNGAGGACGACAGTCAGGTTCCCTCCTGTTCTAGCCTGAGCTTTTCACACTGCTCTCAAGTGTAACAGCTCAGTTGAAAACAAAACCACAGGGATGGCATTTGCCACCCAGGAGCTAATACACCGCCCAGTGTCATGGCACAGCATTCAGATGAGACTAAGATGATGCCACAAGAGGGACAGAATATTCCAGACTTTCTCCAGGGAGTACTTGCTGTGCTGCTTGTACAGACTCCTCAGATTTCAAAAGTCCTCTCATTTTTGTGCCTTGCTTTCAAGGAACACATATTTGACATTGTGGGGCTATAATAAGTCATGGGAAAACCAAGAGCAAACAATTAAAACCTCATTCTGATAACTCAGCACACATGCTCTGGCCTTTGCACAAGTGAAAACATGGCTTTCAGAAAGGCACACTAAATATAAACTAACTTGTCAGGTGACAAGCAAAATGCAGAGCTATTCATCCATCCTCAGCAACACACCACAGCCAGACACAAAGTACTGCCTCAAACAAGGGCAGAGGTGAAGATTTTCCCACCTTTCTTTAGAATACAGATGAACCACAAAAATACTTACAAAGAAGACTAATGGGAGTTAGAAGTGTACTAACATACAATATTGTTCTCATCTATGCTATTTTTTTTGCCCACAGCTCCGTAAATATAAAGCAAAACAGTGATGCAGAACACTCAGTGCCATTCCTCCCTACAAATTGCCTTTTTGTTCTCTGCTCATGGCCAAGGCAGATGAATGGTCTCGACTCTCATAATTTCTATTACACAAGTCCTAAAGGCGATCAGAGCTCGGTGAGAGCCAATACACAAAAGCACTCAGCCAGAGGCTGCCAGGAGCTGCCACGCTTGGCTTCACACCGCTCAGCAGAGAGGCGATGAGAACAAGCAGCAGCAGGAAGCCCGTGGCTACACCACAGCTCAGCAGCACTCTCTGTTGGCACCTCTGCTGTATCACTGTGTGTGCAAGTGCACCAGCACATCCCTTTGCCTCGGGCTTCAACAACAACCAGAAAAATGGGATGCACTAAGGACCGGACACTGAATCCCTCAGCCGCAGCATGTGCTCAGCACACAGCAGGATGAATGGCAGCAGCTCCTGCCAGCCTCAGCCCAGCTCACTCAGTGCAGACAATCCCTCCATCTGAACCTTTTTGAGGACAAGGGTCAAGTTTAGCTATTTTGGTTTGTTCCGGTTTGGCCACTGTCTTGATGCTCTCCATACCAGGATTAATTAGCTCATTTCCATTGGCAGCCTTCCCAAGGGAGCAGAAGCACCAGGCTTGCTGAGACAGGAGGCTGGAGACAGCCAAGGCTGTGGTGTTTATAGAATCATAGAATAGTTTGGGGTGGAAGGGACCTTAAAGATCATCGAGTTCCAACCCCCCTGCCATAGGCAGGGACACCTCCCACTAGATCAGGCTGCTCAGTGCCTTGTCCATCCTGGCCTTGAACACCTCCAGAGAGGGGGCATCCACAACCTCTCTGTGCAACCTGTTCCAGTGCTTCACCACCCTCACTGTAAAGAATTTCTTTCTTATGTCAAGTCTGCAGCAAACCTACAGCAAACCCCACACTCCCAGCCTGACTCTTCACACAAGTTTCACCTTCCAAATGCAGTTACTGGCAGTCCTGAAATATGCTTTTAAGATGTTTTTCCACATTCTGAACCAACCTTCTAACAAATCAATAATTTCCCTTCCAATACAACTCCAGCAGCCATGGACACCTTCCCCCACTTTGTGAGAAGCTGAACAGACCTACACGTACACCTCTCGCCCTCCCACCACATCCTACCCATGTCCCACTAGCTTCCCCTTGTCCCTCTCACCCAGCTACTACTCGTGGTGACCAGGATATTGCAGGAAGCCCAGGCAGCACCCTGAGCTCCCCAGGAGCATCCTGCCTGCTGTGCTTTGTGAGGGCAGCCAGTACTGCAGAGCAGCACCCCAGACCTACAAAAAATCCAGCAGCATGACATCCCAGTTAAGACAGCAACAAGGGACAACACAGACCCTCCTGCTCAAGCCAGCAAAATCATAGAATCATAGTATGGTTAGGGTTGGAAGGGACCTTAAAGATCATCTAGTTCCAACCCCCCCACACCTGCCTTTGGGTATTTACTGAATGAATGCAACATGACACAAGCTGGTGGTATTCTCAGCCTCTAGGAAACTCCAGCCATGTGCCACCTTCCCCTTAAATCTGTCCATATTCCAACATGCACCATTTGTCTTTCACAATAGTATTTTTCTTTTTTTCCCCCCCCACTGTAGGTACCCACCAAAATAGAAATAAAACAAATGACAGAAGGATCATGGAAACAGCAGGCTAATTTCACATTTCAAAGCAGATTTATTTGGTTTTAACCATGCTTTTTTCAGAACTGTTGGCCAGTGTGTACACAAAGGGACTCCAAAAGGACATCTGTAACAGGTGCCCTAGAATGCAGAGCACAAAGCATGCTGAAATTTTCCATAAAATACCACATCCTCCCCCAAAATTATCTACTGAGGTCAGTAATGTTGTGGGCATGTAAACACCATCATATCATCTCTATATATCTGTGCATTCATTCCTCTTAAGTCTAGCCTATGCCTCTAAAAATCCCTCAATACTGCTGGGTTTGGGGTAGTTACCCATTCTGACCAGCACAACACTACTGCAGACATCGAGTCTCATTTTTAACTAAAGAAAATATTTGGAAAATAAACTCAAAATGGGTAGGGCAGGGTGACCGACTCCAGGGAATATCCCCATCTATGAACAGTTTCTTTTTCACACAAAAGACATTTCATCCTTCCCAGTGGGCACAGAGCTCAACCCCAGGAGACACTGCTCCAAGAGCTTTAGTGCTCCTGCATAGAGAAAAAGTTCTTTGTGGCCCCCTCAGCCCACAAATGACGCTGTCTGGGGGAGCTGCTCTCAGAAAGTACCACAATGGTCTACAAAGAGGACAGCACCAGGCTTATCCTCAAAGAGAGATTGAGGTTTCTCTTCTGTACTTGAATAGCAGCTGCTTCCAGCTGGGTTTGCTGCAGGTCAGTTCTTTCATTTCAGCCTCTAAGAGGAATCTGGAGATGTGAAAATGTGTCTGTTTTGGGGGCTTTCCTTGGATTTAGAAACAATATCAAGAATTCTTTTTAAGTGATTCACTTTTAACTGTCCTGGTCTCCAAATGTATACTGCACGGCTGCATTTCTTTCCTTCTCTACGGAAGCCTTTCAGATAAACACCTGAGCTTTGCCTCTTCTGCTGACAGATCTCAGCAAGAGAAAAAAAACACAGCTCAAGCACAGGGCAAGCACTACAGGGACCAATTTTGTTTCAGAGCACTCTCCCCTGCTCTCATTTACTTAAAGACCGAATGCACCAGGACCCTCTGCTCCCTACACTACCTTGGTCTGATGAAGGAGTGGAATTGGTGGTCCTTGGCTCCCAAAGGTGTCCCCAGCTCCCTGGCACCTCAGGACCCATTCACCCTGAGCATTGAGGCCACGGCACTGCTCCCACTAGAACCTGGATCCTGGTGCACACACGGATCCTAGCAACAAAGAGCACCACAGCCCACCCACTGCATCAGAGTTAAGCACTTACAAAATGCATGCAGTTACAAAACAGCTGGTTCAAAAAGCTTCCCCTTCCAACTTAGTTTGCATGACTAACCCTCCCACAATCAGTACCAGGACCTGAATTAACACTGAAGCTCAGAGGAGTTGCAACACGCATGTGACGCGTCACCACATTCTCCTCCTAGAGACTGTGGAGGAATGTCCACAGAATGCAGTGATTTGGCACTTAATGGGGATTAGGACATTGCCCAGCCACTCTCATGTCCAATAAAAACCTAATTATGAGGTAACCAAAATACAACAGGAACGCTTCCTATTGCTTGCTTGTGCATACAAGTTTATTTGGATTAAAACAGGGCTGAGTAGCAGCAGCAACAGCTGATTTTGAGCAGTGTCAGCAGCAAACCCCTTTTCCCCCAAACACTGTGGCTGCCCTCCTACTCCTCTGCATAGTGTTTTGATGTATCTGAAAGCTCAGATCAAGTCCTTCAGCCTTTCTTCACAACCAAGATGCTCTAGACACCTCAGCATCTTCATGGTCTTTGCTGTACCCTCTTCAGTAGTTCATTGTCCTTCTTGAACTGGAGAGCCCAGAAGCAGATGTAGTACTCCAGATGAGGCCTCAGCATGGCAGAGTAAGGAGAGAGAGGATGAGCTCCTTTGACCTGCTTGTCACTGTCACACCCTTCTTGATGCACCCCAGGATGCCATCAGCCACCTCGGACACAAGAGCACATGGCTGGCCACAGTCACCTGGTTGTCCACCAGGACTTCCAGGTCATTTTTCACAGAGCTGCTCCCCAGCAGGTCAGCTCCAACCTGTATTGGTGCATTCCTCCCCAGGTGCAGCACCCTAAGTTTGCCCTTGTTAAACTTCACGAGGTTTCTCTCCACCCAACTCTCCAGCCTGTCAAAGTTTCACTGTATGGCAGCCTCCTGATGTATCAGCCACCCCTCCCAGTTGTGGGCACAAGGCCACAAGAAGGGCCTGGAAACAGCAAGGGAAAAAGTTCTCTGGGAAACCCCACCTTAGCAGCAGCAGGAAAAGGCTGCAACACTGGAAATGTGGGCACATTGCACTACCATGGCCAAAGTTGCCATCTCAGGTGGGGGAAGCAGGGGCATCACCCCCAGAACACCCCCAGGGCCTTACCTAAAATGAAAGCCCACAATAAGTCTGAAGATTGCGTTACAGTTCTATTTCCTTGCTCATGGAAATCCACAGGTTAGAAAGCACCATGCTTGAACTACATCTGGGAGACAGACATACACATCAGCCCTTGCATTGCCTGCACCCAACAGAAGTCAGCAACCTCTCACCAACCAACCACAAAGAAACCAGCTGGGAGCCTTCATGGTGGGGACAAACTGTTACCTTTTGCCTACGTGCTGCTGGGGAGCTAACAGAGTAGACCTGAGCCAGCCCAAGGCAGATGGTGAATCATCACTCCTAGACTAGCAAGATCATGATGCTGACCCAGCACCAGGGCCTGACACCCAGCATCTTGCTTTGCTTTGGGCCTGCCAACTGCTTTCTACATGAACTGTCAGTCTACAGACCCTCTTGTTTCTCTACAGCACAGTGACACGGTGTCACAGCACTGCCCAGATGCTTGCAAAATCACTGCCAGCAGCTCCCACACTGCCAGAACCAAGAGCTCATATGCCAGCTCCCAGAGCCTTGCTCCAAGTGCCTTTCTTTGGAGCCAAGTACCTCCAATACCAAGCAGCCTCCAGTACCAAGTGTAAGTGTTGCAGGCAGGCTATAAAAAAAGGACAGGGAAGTGTGAACATTTCTGCTGTGAAATGGGTAACATCAGGTTGACTTTACGTGGTCTGATGCTGGTAGCCAGGTGTGGCTGCCAACATCAGATTTAAGGTATATGGTGCTTATTCTCAACACCTTCCCAGCATCCTGGATATATATTTTCAGTAAAACCTGAACTAAAGGTTGCACAGTGGTATTTAACAGCCTCCTCTGAGTTTTTTCAGGCCTTTCCCAAGTTAAAAAATCCTTTCACACACCCAGTATCCTGTGCCAAGGAGCCCCACAGCTTAACAGTCATGTGAAAAAAAAAATCCACCTCCTTTTAGTGGACAGTGAGGAGCAGCCATTTTTACACAGAAAATAAGACAGTGAGATCCAAAGACAAAGGGGATCAAACAGGAAGCAAGCATTAGCTCAGAGGAGCACACAGCAAAGGGTGCAGGCTTATTCATATACCTTTAATTTTCCACCAGAAGTGACACAAATGAGATAAAGAGCAAGAGGAAATACAAGGTCCTTTCTGTGGTTTTAATCTCTAAGCACAAAAGAAAAACCTCGTGCTTTTTTAAAACACATCTTAAGCTTTCTAAATTGCTCCCTCAATTTGTCACTCGAATGGCAGACTTTACTCTCTCAGACAATAAGCCCCACTAGTATCAAACATTCCTAAAGATGTAACTCATCAACAAGTTAGTTGGTTTTGGCAAGAAACCAGATACTGTCTGTTCAATGTTTTATGTTCTCCAGCACAGAACCATTGCACTGATCCCTGCAGTACTTCATCACATCCTTCAAATAAGCTGGGAACTCTCTTCTTGGATAGCAGAGACAACATTTAATACATCTTCTGCTGTTCTTGCAGAACAGACTCAAGCACAGTCTCTAGCCTGTCCCAGATGGATGAAGTGCAATATATGGCTGAACAGGGACCAAGACACCCCTTCCAGTGCTCACTCTTGAGCTCCACAACTTGGCTATTCCTTCAGTGCTTTTGCAAGTCTGAAGCTCCTCCTCTGCCATCCTTTCCATGCTGGCACATCCCACCTGAATTTATTCCAGGATTTTATTTTGGCAGAAAATATTTATCAAAGCATGAGAAAAATCTCATGCATCTTGTAACCAAGTGCCTTAGGGCTCATCTACAAGGCAAATGGACTGATAGTGTCATGCTATTATAAAGAATAGTTATACATATGCAAATCCTTAGGCACTTATCCCAAGTTCTCTCTTTTTCAGTCTCCTCTCACATCACAAAGCTTCAGCCACGATTATGGGTAAGTTTGTTCATGTGCCACTTTGAGCCTTTCAAGGCTACTGAAATCCTCTGAAATATTTATGTGGCTCAAGTGTTACTCAGAACAATTAGTTCCCTGTGTTTCTCCCCTAATCAACATTTTCAATAGGAGAAAACAGTTCACATTACAAAGATCTATAACCATGGAAATTTATGAGGTATACAAGTATTGGCAAAGGAAAAAATATAATTCTCCGAGGACATTTCAACTGCCAGCACTGGAGCCAGAGGCAGATGGCAGGGTGCAGAGTCAGAAAGCACTCACAAATAACTTGGTCCTCACAGCAGTACCAGAAGGCACCCCTGAACACCAGACTGCTTTTTGCCTGGCTCTATTTTCTGACTGACCAGAGGCACAACTTCTACACAAGTGGTTGAACCCACAATAGTTTTTCTATCACATCAAAGACCACATTCTACCTGCAAGAAAGGTTAGCAACTGGCTTCATTGCTGCAGCAAGGAGGGCTTGATGAAGCACATTCAGAGGTGCAGAAATGTCCATTCCATTGAACTCAAGCAAAAAGGGACATTTTTACACACACACAAAACAAGAGATGGGATGACAGGACTGAATTTAAATGGAGAAAGTTCAGATATATATTCTTATGGACTACTGGCCCATGTAAAAATGGTATTTCTGTTCTTCTTCCACCCACCATATTTCTCAGCCCAACTTAGAAAATATTCCTCATGCTGTACTCAAACTTGTGAGTGTGACCCTGAGACCCCCAAAGTGTCCTCATTTCCTCGGTAACAACCTCCTCTGCAGCATCATGGTGAGGGCCAGCTGTATCTGTACCTATGGACCTGAAGCACTGACTGAGCTACAGAAAGCCATCAGGGTGATGACAGGCAGCTTTGGCTGGTTCCCTGATTGCATCTAGAGTCTGGATCATACCTCCAGAGATGAGTAAGACCTGAAAACAGACTTCTTGTAAACCAGTTTATCAGAGGGAAGGTAACACACTCTCCCTTCCCTCTGCCAGCCAGCACCTGTGCCATGCCCTACCTCCTCAGCCCAACTCTGGATTGTGGCAAAGCTTTGCTGCTGCTCAGCCCTTCCCAGCACCTACCCCTCCTGCAGCCCACGAAGCTGCTGTGTGTATTCCACAGCACACCCACTGCCTGTCCCAACACCAAAAAACCCTCCTACAAGAGGTTCCATTCTGCTTTTGCTGAAAAGGAAACTGAGCAGTGAGACTCCAGGCTCCACATTCCTGAACTTCATTCACTTGTGCTCCACAGGGAGTCAAGTGCTTCATCAACGCGACAAAACTAACGGTAGATTCTTGACTATCAAGCTGAGATTGTCTTAATTTGTTTAACTGAAGTCTATAGGATAAGCAATTTGTAAACATGGACATTGCACAAATCTGTTTTTTCTTACACAATCAAACTACTTGCAAACGTACACAACAGGTGCACACACAACCAACCTGCTTGCACAACAGAAATACTGTCATTGCACCCTTAACATCTCCTAGATCTCTCCTCAGCTCAGACTTGGCAGCACAACTGTCCCCACTGTGAGCTGCTGCTGTAGCTCAACCTGTGTGGCTGCTGCACAGACAAACAAGCAGTCCCTAAATGGTGTAATCAAATCTGATTGCACCAGTGGTCACTTCACCAGAAAAATATACTAGAGCTGTGGACAGCCTCCAGAGCTGCACCAGGGGTAGCAGCCATTTCAGTCAACACCCTGAGCCCACTGGAAACTACATGTGACACAAATCCAAGACTTTCTAAACTGAAAAATGGCTTACAATAACAATAGCACAGCAAAGCTACAACTGGCAACACACCACTCTCAACCAACTGATGGGAAAGTGGATCTACAGGGAGTCTGATTGCTTTCCCTGATAAGCATGTGAGCACAAACTAGTCTTTCTTGCTCAGCACATCCACCCTGGGTGTTCAGAGCCAGATCAATGGTGAGAGGAGTCAATCATACTGTTTTACTGCCTGCCAAACCACAGCATCAGCCATAGGCCCAGGTGTGAACTGCAGCTCCTTCCTACTTATACAGCAAGGAAGGTATTCACCACAACGTGATTGAGAGCTGTGGCTCCAATGATGTGAATGCTGGAAGTGTGTGGAACAGAACAGAGCTGGCCAGAATCACAGGTGTTGTCATTATTGTTTGTCTCCAGGGTGTTAGTGTTAAAAAGACAACACAAGAAAAAAGAAAAAAAAGCAAGGGAACAAGCAACACCAGCTTTCCAGGGAAGGTAAAAAACAGCTGTTACAGTTGAAAAAGAACAGAGGAGTTTTGATACATGAATGTTTTTCAGATATAGAACATGGCACTGGGAAATCAGGTGTTTGCACATCTGGTGCCATCATCTTGATCTTAGTGGCCAGGAGATCCCAGGCTGCAGAGCTTCACATCACTAGGTGCCAGAAAGAGCTCATCCTCAGCATCCCTGTCAGGAATGAAGCAGCACTACAGCCCAACCACATGAAAATTCTTAAAAACAAACTTGATTGGGATCCCAAGCACCAATTATCCCATCTTGGGGAGTGTGCAGCAAAATCCCTTTTCTCCTCACAAAGCTGCCATAAATGCCAAGACAGCTCTGCACTACCTTTGTTTCTTATTTTATTCCTCTGAGAGCATTGTCACAACACATCTGACTACAAGAAAAGTGCAAGAAATAGAAAAGTCAGCATGTGAAAGCTGCTGTGGGGACAGCAGCACGATGACAGCATGACCTCAAGATGCTCGGCAGTGGTTGTGCAGCAGCTATACCAGACTCAGCCTGGCCTGGCTTCAGAAGTCAATTTCTTTCCCAAAGACCCCACTATTATGGATAAAAGACACTACAGTGTACCTCATATCCCTAGAGTACTAGGTACTAGGAAAAAAAGCAAATTAAATTAAAGAAAAATATACTAGAGCTGTGGAGATACATACAAAGATACATTGTCTCTTCTAGAACCTGCGTTCCAAACATGAGTGAGAATTATTTTTAGGACTCTGACACAGTTCCTGGGATATAGAAAAGTAGCCTTTCTCCATGGAAACAAAGTGTACATTTATTCAGAAACTGAGCCTTGTGTCAGGTCACTTTCCAGATACTTTCAGTAACACCATTAAGCAGAAAAAGAAATATGCACTCTATTTACTCTCTCTCCTACCAGTAAACAAAAAACCCACCACATAAAATACTTCAAAAACTCCTCCAACCACTCTCCATCACAAATAGAAAGGCCACATACATGTTTCATAATCTGCCTTGCTTGATTTCCTCCAAATATTGGAAGGAAAAGAGTCACAATCTACACAGAGAGTACATTCTGCTCTTCCTGGCTGCTGTCAGTGGAGGTCCTGGTCTTGCCTGGCTACTACACAAGCAGGCACTGCCTCACTGAGATGCATGGAAATATCTGTCATTTATAGACACTTCAGTGCCAAGTGTAAATTTTGTAAACAGGAAATAATCTTAGGTTGCTTTTTTGCAGTTTCATTTAGCCTTTTAGGTAGTGTGACTGTGGTTTACTTGAATCAGGCAACTGACGGCCTAACTGAAAACAAGCAAATATCTTTGACAAGCATTCTGAGATCATACCACAAAGAGAAAGCCACCAAATAATGACTGAGAGAGCAGGAGCTCATAAAACAGTAAGATCCATATCACTGGAATGACTCAGTCAAACCTTGAGTGGCTGCACAAGGTAAACAAATGAAATGTTAAACGTGTACTAACATACAAAGTAAATTCCTCCTCAACTGGACCAGCAATATTAAATGTTTATTTCCTGGCCATACACTACTCTACTCTTTGTCTGGCCAGTCTCTTAAATAGTGAGCAGCAAAGTCTGCAAGCCTGGGAAAAGAAATACTTCTGGAAGAGTTTTAAGATGCAGGGCTGAGTCTGAAGAAGAGCAAAGTGACTCAACAACAGAGCTGTCATGACAGAAAACACCATCCCTCCCACCCAAATTCAGCATGGGAAGGCTAGGTAAATACCAGATGCTGGGCTGGCTACAAACCTCCTTACTTCTTATTCCAACAGTCAACCATGTAAACAGCCTTTTTGGAAGCAGAGGTTCACACTCCAATTCTGAGAATTACAAAAAGCTGCAATTACAGCAGACATCTGCATCCATGTCAAGTGGCAGTCTGTCCTCCACCACACCATGCTGATGTGACATGCAGAAGGCTGTGCAGGACAGAGATCCACTCCCATTGGCTCCATGAACACAGCTGTCCATTGGCATCTCATGGCTGTGGCACCTTCAATCNATCTACATCCATGTCAAGTGGCAGTCTGTCCTCCACCACACCATGCTGATGTGACATGCAGAAGGCTGTGCAGGACAGAGATCCACTCCCATTGGCTCCATGAACACAGCTGTCCATTGGCATCTCATGGCTGTGGCACCTTCAATCCAATGCTCAATCCAGCTTAGCTTCCCACCCATTTCACAGAAGTCCTCAACACATTAGCTCACAAGCTCCCACTCAAAGCAGCACCAACAAGTGCTTTTGCTCCGCTTTCCTCCTTCGAATCAGCCTTAGAATCAGAGTTGTAAGGGCCCTTCAAAGGGCATCTAGTCCAACCCCCTGCAGTGACCAGCAACATCCTGCACTAGATCAGGTTGTTCAGAGTCTCATCAAGCCTGGTCTCAAATGTCTCCAGGGATGGGGCCTCCACTACCTTTCTGAGAAACCTGTGCCAGTGTCTCACCACCCTCATGGTGAAGAGCTTCTTTCTAATGCTCTGCTACTTCCCAAGTCATATGCTGCTCATATGGCATGGCAAAGGACCAGCACGGTTTAATATTCAAGAGAAACTACCAGGTCAAGGTTCTCCGTTTTCCTTCATCCTGCACAAAGCAGCCTGTGATCAGATCAGGCACTGAGCCATAGGGTAAGGAACACAGCCGTGCCACATGGCACACACAGGCTCACTTGCTTTTTCCAGAAAACTGAGCCCTTCCCTGCAGAGCTGCTCTCAGTGGAAACCACTCATTGATCTAACCACAGGTTATTTGTATATTATTCTCTGTGCCTTTATCCTTCCAGTCTCCTCCTTCCAAAGAAGGACAGCTGCTCACCCCTAAGTTTACCTTCCCAGAGCATGTGAGAAGGTGAAATGTGTGCTCACAGGCCACCAAAGAATTACTGTCCAAACAGCCCGGCAAGAACCCAAAGGTCAAATTCACACTTGCTGTCCTTGAAACACACTAATATTTAAATATCTGTCCAGACTTTCACCTTATCTCCAGCCTCACCCCGGAGAAACAGAATTCAAGGCAAGTGCTAGATTAGCCTGTAGAGCCTGTCCCACTGTGGATAACAGGTTAAAAATTTAATGTTCATTTCCTTTAGATTACCATTCGCTTTCCAAACTGCATTAATAATGCAGCAGCCTCTTAATGCCAGTGTCGTTACCCCCAAGGTACTATTATTTTAAAAGGATTTCTTAGGTCACTTCATTATTTATCTACATTTTAAACTGTTCCAATGAAAAAGCAGCTGTGCAGTAGCCTCAAGTCAATGGCAAATAAAGAGCCAATAAACCTCTGAAACTAGTTGGGAAGGCTGCAGCTTCGGGAGCAACCACACAAACCAAACGTGACCCAAGTGCAGAGGGAGGGAGTTTTCCAGCGTCCATTAGAGAAGGGTCAGGATCCTCGGGCAGAACCATTTACCCGTAAGCCCTGCAGCCAAGCCTGAGAAAATGCAACTTGACATTTTACAGCTTCCCTGAGGGTGAACAAACAACAGAAACACCACTTTAATGTGCTTCGTGTGCCCAAAATTGACAGAGATGAGAGCTAAGCGCGTGCCTTTCTGCAGAGACAAAGCAAACGCCAGCTCGGCTCCTCTCCCAGAGGAGCCACCCAGGTGGGGATGGTGCTCCGAGTTGCCACCTGCTGATGGAGCAGTTTCCACCTCTGCATCTTGTGTTCCTTATGCGTTTTTTTTTCTTAGTAGCCAACCAAGGAGAAAAACGTAGAGTCTTCCTCACAAGTGCCCATTCACAAAAACAAAAGAGCAGTTATTTATTCTTGGAAAGAACTGTTCGAGAAGCAACACTACAACAGAGAAAGGCCAAGCCCTGTGTGCTGCACTGTGCTCTCTGCACAGAAGCCACTCATGGCTTCCTTCAGCTCTGCCTGCCATCAGGGGATATAGCACAAAGCCTACATCCACACATCACAGAAACGAAGAACAAGCACAAAGGGAAATCCCCAAATCGCCAGCTCCCTGCTGGAGGTCGACTTGAAGGAACAAACCCGAAGGAGTGAGAGAGTAGAGCAAGGCTACAGCTCCTTCAGCCAGGCTGTGAGCTACCCCTCGATCCCCAGAGACCACTCGGCCAGGCAGTCAGGGACACAAGTGAGAGAGAGCAGGGCAGGAGGAAATGAAGGTCATGGATGCGTCCAGCACAGGAGGAAAGAATAATGTTAGACTGAAAGAGAAAGAAGCAAAACAACTGTCTCTCCCCTGCCCACGGGGAAAAGGGAAAGCAGTTGGTCAGATGAATGCTTTCTGTTTTTCACTTTACTCAAACTGCACTGGAGAGCAACACCTCCTGCAAACCCAAGCTACCCCTCTGGCTCTCTGCACTCTACTTCCACTGTTCCTCTGTTTGTTTGGTTCTCCACATCAGCCTGTTGCAAAATGCAGGATTGGAGGTTTTTTGTTTGTTTGCTATTTAACTGTTGTGTAGAACAAAACCCATATAATGCTATTTCTTGTTTCCCTTCTCCTCCAGGATTGCCACCCCTCTGCTGTGCAGTGCTGTTCTCAGCCCCAGAGAAGGCCACTCCCAGCCTCAGGGAAGGGACATGATCCCCACTCACACCCACTCAGTCCCTTCCTCTGCTCCAAGGAGGAAGTTGTTGGGCTCTGCACTTCCTCAAACTCGGTTCCTCTCTTTATTCTCTGTCAGAAAATCACCAGATGAAGTACAGATCATCAACCATCATCACCAACATCCAGAATTTTTATCCACATAGACTTGAACGAGTATGATTTCATTTAATTTTGCTAATGACAATCCTCCGAGATCAACAGTCCTCTAAGTTTCCAGCAGCTACCCTCAATCCCTGCTGAGTCTACCCCTTGGGTAGGAAACTAAAAATGGTTCCCGATAGAAAACTGAGACAAAGACAAGATGAAATCTATAACAGCTTCCACCCTGAACCCACTGTAGCCACAACTAGCAGGGTATTGCTTCTGCATCCCACTCAGGGTAAAATGGAATCTAGGGAAGAATGTCTTTACTTCTGTCACTGCCAGGCTTAGCACCAAGAACAACCTTGGTCATTACATGTGTGAAGTAAAGAGGGAGATGATGCTAGTCAAAATGCTTGACTGTGGCCAAACCACAGTGAGAGATGCTGAGAGCAGTGCACAGAGCAGCTGTGGCCAGACTTGGTTGCACAGGACACGAGGGACAGTGAGGCAGCACAACCACATGGCTGGTCACGTCACATATGGCTGTCCCAACCCACACAGGGCTGTGGAATGAACTCCAGCCTCAGCTCTGCCCCTGTAAAGGGCTGCTCACAAGAAACTTGCCTTATCTCTTTTCACACATGAAAACATACACCCGCTGCCAAAGAGGGGTCACATCTTCCCTACATTTTCTTCAGCACGATTCTTTCTTTCTGTAAATACATAAAGTCTTCATACACGTGTATTTCATTTAAAAATATATCCCTACTGCCTATTAGTTAAGCTAGCTTGGATTTATAAGATACTAAGTTGCATTTGGGAAAGTGCAAGCTTTCTGCAGCTACAATCGCAGGATGTGCTATCTTTCATTATTAATAATCAACAGAAGGAAGCAAAGAAACGTTTGCCAAATGTAATATAATAATCAAAAGATGAAGGTTAAGAACAGCAGTCAAAAGAACCTTTTTTTACCTCGCAAAAAATAATGAATAGAAGGGTCAGAACAAAAAACAGTCTTGAAATTCTCTCAGACTCCCCAAGAAACCAAATCTAACTCAAGAAGGTTTTGCAAACATTTCTCAGAATTAGCCCCGCAGTTCCAGCAAAAACAGTGTCAGAAGAGAACTTCAAATCCCCTCCCTAGGAGCTGAATTCAGGGGCACAGATCCAAAAATTAAGCTCGGAAGCTTCTCTACAAGGACAAGTGCTGACACGCAAACATATCCGACACGCTAAAAGAACACGAAATGTGCTGTTTCCCGCAGTTTTAACGACTAGGGGTGCTGACAGCAAGAGCAAATCTCTCACGTCGCAGCAACAGACTCTCCAGCAAGACTCTGGCAGAAGTTTCCAAGTCTCCCTCTCAGCACCGCGCTGTCAGACCGCTCTCTCTAGCGGGAGAAAGCTCCCATTTATAAATCCCGAGGAAGACAAGGCGAGATAAAATAATCATTTCTGAACTTAACGGCGACACATAAGTAGCGGAAAAAAAAACAAAAGTAGACGAAAAAAACAAAAGTAGATAGGAAAATAAGAAAAAAGCAAACCAGCCGACCAGAAAAGAAAGCAAAACAACCCTAGTGTCTTCAGTGAAATAAATCCCGCGAAAGGGAGGAGGCAATGGCACAGCATAACGCGATCCCCGCCGGCGTTCCCTCCCTTTCGAGGTGTTTCAGCCCCGAGGGTTTGCTCGGGCAGAGTAAAAGGGCTTTGCCCGCAGCAGCACCCCCCGGTTCCGCTCGTTTCTCGGTGAAATACAGTCCCTGCACCCCCGGTGCCAGCATCCCTCCCCCACTCTCCGCTCACCTGGGGCCGGGCGCGGCGGCCACGGCGGGGCGGGCTA
>VZTY01028959.1:2175342-2200856 GCA_013400935.1 Turnix velox
TCTCCGCTCACCTGGGGCCGGGCGCGGCGGCCACGGCGGGCCGGGCTAGCGGGCGGCGCTGGAGCGACCGCGGAGACACCAGCGATTTAAAGCGAGTGGGACGGGCCGATGGGACCCACCGTCCCGCCCCAGCCCCCGCCTCCCCGGGCCTCTCCTGCCCCCGCCTGCAGGGAAACAAAGGCGCGAGTTGGCGTCCTCTGGTGGGTTTTAACTCCCGTGAGAGCTTTCATGCTTTTCTTTTCCATTTTCCGCCCCTCCCCGGGTGGGGAGTTACACGCACTGCACCGGGGCTTGGCTCGGAGCCCACCACGTCCTCAGCAGATTATAGAGTTGCAATAGTGAAGTGATAATGGTTAAAGAAGACACAATATGGCCAGCGAGCTCAGCAAAACCACTCTGAAGCTACAGAAGAATAATCCCAGTAATTTTTCCCGGGATGAAGGAGAAGGGATGAGGAACTGAACTGTGGTGCACACGTGTGCTCCCTGATGGCATCATCTGCGTGAAGGCGGGTGCTTGGCATCTCCTGCGTGAAGCAGAGCTGCCCGAAGAGGACAAGATGAGAAAGAACAGGACATTGATGAAGCCAAACTCTCAGTTACTTGTCAGGGATTTTACTAGGAACACAACAAATATTGAAAGATGCTCAGACAGGGAGAGAATCCAGTGTCACATCAAAGCTCTATCAGTGCTGTCATTCATGCACAGTTTTCCCAGCTGACAATAAACCACAATTTTTTAGAACATGATTTCTGAAGGAGAACTTGGGCACCAATTCTTACTTGGTATTTTCTTCTTATAGGTACCAGGAAAAGAACATCCTTTTATCATTAAAAAGATAATGCAGGAGCCAGAAATATAGACTCATTTAGCCAACTACACTCACATAAGAAACAGGACTTTGTAACTTCCAGCAAAACTGGCATGAACAGATTTTAGCAGGGCTTTTTTCACAAGTAAGAGGTCACACAATGTGAAGGAGCCAGCTTCCTATGTTCCCACAGTGTCATCTTCCAAAGCATCTTACCTCTGTCTTATGCAGAAAACTTACTCCTTTGTAACAGTTAACTCCTACAGTTACAGGTCTGGTGGCTCCTCTTGCTTAAAAGATTAATCTTATTCCTTGAAATCTTCCCTCTTTCACTGCACATGACAAAACAGACTTTTTCGAGGTGGAAGAGGATGAAGGAGAAGTACTACATCAGTAGGCTCGGTATAAAGCTACTTCCCCATCATATGATCTAGGATCACAGCTTCTTTTTCTTCTCAACATCCCTCTTACTTTCCCCTCTCTCCTCAAACAGAAAAGCTCAGTCTATGGGAGATGGACACCAACATATGAGATCCTGGGCTTGGGAAACCCTACACACCTACATGTGCACCACCAGTTATCACAGAACACATGATCTTGCCTCCCCATTTCCTCACTGCTGGAAAGGAGAGCAGTTCTAGTCCCCCTCTAAACACCAAGTTGTCTCCCTCCTTTCCTCTTTTCCCTCAGTACAATCACAGTCTATTAATCAACTTCAGGAAGCATACATACCTTGTTCTCTCTGTCCCTGGGGTGGAGTGGCCAGCAGCAGAGTGGTGTGGGCTCCTTCCAGGATGCAGGCAGGGCTGGGAACACTCCCAAGGCCACTGTGGTTGGGTCAGGCCAGTGAGGGGCACTCCACTGATGGGAGGAGGGCAAGAGGTGGTCCAGAGCTGTGGGGCTCTTCTGATTCTCTCCTTTCTAGCAAGCAGGCTGGTCTCCTGCTTCCTCAGACAAAGCCCTGAGCTGTTGCAGGCAGGGTCTGAGCACACCCCTCAGCAGTACTGACAGGGAAAAAAACAAGAGGATTTTTGATAGCATAGCATCATTATACCACTTTTCATTCATTTAAAGTATTCAAAGTGCAATTACTTACAAAATTTGAGTCAAGAAAATGAGTGTGTAGGGGGGAATGTATCAGCTAATGTGATTCATTAAGTAAAGGTGGGTGATATACATCCCTGCACAGCCGCAAGGATGAGGTGGCTTGATCAGCTCTTAAATAATTAGGTGGGTGTTGGTACGCAACACAGGGCAAATACTGTCCACCTATATCAGAAAGGCATAAATTAATCTAGAACAACTCCACAGAGGCAATCCTGATTTCCAATTTCATCTTCTGGACTGGTTTTTAGAACTATTTAATCTAAAAGATATGGTTGGCATAAGTACAAAGAATGTAAGCTGGATGTGAATGAACTGTGCCTGGAAATTAGATGCAGGCTCTTAATAGAGCAATCAGGTTGTAGCAGAGAATTATAGGAGGAAAAATATCCTTGACTCCTTGAATATGTGGCATATTAAGTATGCTTCAGTTCGGAATGCTCCTCTGCACTTCATGTTCTCATGTCCATTCACAGTGAAAACTGGGAATGGAGTAATGTGACTCCAGCACGTCAGACCAAAAGCATGTGATCCACCTTTTACTTACAGCTATTTACTATACAAATTGATACAGTCATTCTATTTTATAAGATCAATTTTTTTCCTACCAGGTATCTGACAAGTTACTGTGTACTCTCACTGTCTTAATCATCTGAATTTTGAATCATGCTTTAGATGAGCTCTGCTCAGTTTGCAAAGCGTAGGAATTGAGGATGTCTTTGCTACTCTCAGATAAATCATAGCAGCAAGACCAGGAGGAAAAAATGGCCATAAAGGTTAACATTTCAAATTCAGCTAATGGAAACTACAGATACAAATAAACTTGCAAGTACTTATAGAAATATAGAATTGTATAATAGCTTGGGTTGGAAGGGACCTTAAAGATGATCAAATCCCCCTGCCATAGGCAGGGACACCTCCCACTAGATCAGGTTGCTCAGTGCCTTGTCTAGCCTGGCTTTGAACACCTCCAGAGAGGGGGCATCCACAACCTCTCTGGGCAACCTGTTTCACTGTCTCACCACCCTCACTGTAGAGAATTTCTTTCTTATATCCATCCCGAATCTCCCCTCTTCCAATTTATATCTATTATTCCTAGTCCTTCCATCATATAATCTATGAAAAAGTCCTACCCCTGCCTTTCTGTAGGCCCCCTTCAGGTATTGAAAAGCTACCACATGGATCCCCTCAGCCTTCTCTTTCCCAAGCTGAACAACCCCAACTCCTTCAATCTGCCCTCAGAAGGGAGTTTTTCCAGCCCTTTGATCATCTTCCTGGTCCTCCTCTGGACCCATTCCAACAGCTCAACTTCCCAGAGATCTGAAATAATGAAAACAAAGGCCCAAATTGCAATATTTCTATCAATTACACAGTGTAGTAAAAGTAATGCTAACACTACTTCTCAAGAAAAACATAGTCAAACATCTTTCCCTGGAAGGAGAGTAATTTAGCCCTCAAACCTAGTTATCAAAAGTACATTATTAACAGTAGAATAAGAATTGAGCTCCAGAGCCTCACAGACAGGGACACTGTGTCATGGACAAGGAGTAAGTAATCCCCAGGCTGTAATCATCTCCCAGCTTGTACTCATGGAAGGTGTACCAAAACCCAACCAAACAGGTATTCTTAATTTGGCCAGCTGGCTATTTCACATGGCTAGTGAAACTGAGAGATGCTGACATGAGCTGGCCTTTAGCAGGTTTATCTTTTTAGGATCATTCTTCCTTTTCTTATACTTAAAACCATCCTAGGGTCTTCCTCCCATGATTTGCACGTAGGTGAAATTGAATTGCCTTTATTAGGAAGCAAGGGACTTTCTACCAGTGCTGGATCCATCAGGGAGCAGCTTGGTAGGAGGCACAATCCACCTAATTGCTGTCCATCTTTTTTCTCTTGGGTAGCATGTCTCCAGGTTCCACTACTTCTAAAGAAAGGTGTTTATCATATGCATTAAATCAGACAGAAGCTACAGACTACCAAATATTTTAGGGTCAGTCAAATTGTTTGATAGTCCTGAGGCAGTTCATCTCTCAAACCTGCTTTTTCAAATTACTCGTCTTCACAGTCTCACTTCAGGAAAATCCTCACGTATAGATTGTGCTGAAGTAGAAACACAGAAAACAGAGTGTTTCAGGAAGGGAAGCTCTCTGGAAATTGAAGTGTTTTACGACCAACATTGCTTGCCTTCTCTGTGTTTCTACTTCACATGCAATAGGAGTCCTAAAAAAGACCCCAATCTCAATCTTAGTGGGAAAACAAGGCTTTAAGGACCTGTTTTCTCTTTGGTTTTTGTTTTGTGAATACTGCCTGTCAGAAATTCTCTGTTCTAGGGAGAATACTTTTCAGTTAGCACCTTCTGTCTCTTACCTCTGTTTATATTTACCCTTGATCACTATCACAAGTTGTTTCACTAGTAACTCTGCTTGCCCAGCTCTGTGGAGACTCACATACTCAAGCCACCTTGGCCTCTGCCCTCCCTGAAAGCTTCACCCACGTTTTCAGCTAGCATCATGCCCTAGCATCAGGAACTTGCTGTAAGAATTCAAGATGTCAGTTTGATTTCCATTCTTTACACGTGATCTTGTACCAAGTTTTACATTATGCATTCTGGAGGGTCAGGCCAGGAACTGATAGGCAAAGGGCATTAATATTTGAAGACAAGAAGCACCCCCACAGCTGAAGTTTTCTTTCTGTGGTACAATTCATTCAGAAGTTAATCTAAAAGAGCAATGCAGGGCACAAAGCAATCATTAAGTAGTGAACAGTGGTTATCTTTCTGAGTACACAGAATGAATCACTAGAGAAACTAACATATTATGCCTTATTAGTACATCCTATTGAAACTGAATTTTAAAAGATGCTCAACAAACACATCACTGTATCCCTCAAACACATTTTCAATTTTAAACTGTAACAGATCAAAGTGACTCACATTTTACTAGTTCTGATAGATGTCATGATCAAAAGGTGGCTGCAAATTAACCAGTTAGATTACTAAGCCAGTCTTTGACACCCTCCCTCCCACACCTCCCCCTGCCTAACCAACCGGGGGGCCAGCAGGCCCCCGGGCCTTTCTCCTCCCACCGTGTCCCCTTGGAAAATGCAACTCACCAGTGATGTCCTGCAGCAGAGGCACCAGGAGGAGCATCCCTCAGGCCCACGGGGGGGCAAATGGTGGCTGCTGCCCTTCCCCACTGGTGTTAAATAGGAGAGGGAGGGGAGTGGGTTGATTTGGAACAACTGGGGAGGGGAGGAGTCTGCAGTGGAGCCCAGGTGTGGGGGATATGGAGGAAAATGGTCTGGTAAAGGGTTGGCAGGGGCAAGGGCAAGGGCAAGGGCAAAGGCAAAGGCGAACAGGAGTATGTGGAACCTGCCTAGAGACAAATTGTGGGGAAAAATGGAAGGACTTGAGTGTTCACCATGAGAGGATGAGACATGGGAACAGGTTGACCAAAGAACTGGTGGAAGTCCCATCCCTGGAGACATCCAAGGCCAGGCTGGATGAGACATCAAGCTACCTTATCTAGTGCAGAATGTCCCTACCTATGGCAGGGGGATTGGAACTAGATGATCTTTCAGGTCCCTTCCAGCCCAAAACATTCTATGATTCTATATATAACACGTATATATAATGTTCTGTTACCTGCTGTGATTTAAATACATTTGTTTTACCACACAGTAGATGATAATATTTACCATTCACAATGATGAACAATTATAATAATGATCACACAATTTATAATGATGATGTGCTGATAGGTGATTATGACAAAAAAAAAAATGAAAGCTCTGTTCTGTCCAAAGGAACACAGAGCAAAATCTTCACTGCCACAAAAGAGCCTACAAATCAATCCTATGGCACAAATGGGTTGGGTTGTTTTTATGACCTTCCTTGATAGATGCCAACTGCCTGGAGGAAAACCACAAACACTGAGTGTGTGGGCAGCAGCATCACTTGAACATCTCACAGCTGTAGCTGTTAGGAGCTGAATTATGGTGAAATGTTTCTTATTCCCTCACTATCTGGCCTTTATAAGAATACTCAGTATTCTGTTCTCTTCTCACATTGCCTATTCTGTTTAGATCCCAAACTGCACACAGAGGTCACATCTATGCTTAAACTATACATCCTGCAAAGAGCTCTGCTCATTATCTCCCTGACAGCTGTGATTGAACTGGAATAAATATCTCTACATCCCTAGGGCTGAGATTACTATCTCTTTTGGAAAAAGCCTGGCTTTTACTAGCAGGACAAATGGACTGGGCAGCTAGATTCCTCCAAAACGTTTGTAAGTGCAAAATCCTGCATAGCAAGAAAAAACTGTCAGCAGATGGATGTTTTTTTCTTGCTAAATGTATTAGATAGAAATTCTCATGGTGCTAGACCTATTAAGTGAAAGAAAACAGAGATGGAAGAAAATAGGATGGAGAGGGATAAATACAAGACTCCAATGTCTAGAGGATTCTCTGTACTTCTGTATTCAGAAGTTTGTAGCAGAAACCACCTTCACAGCCCATGTAACAAGGTACTATTTCCTGTGTTTGTCGCTGATGTGATACAAGGGTTAGGCTATTTGTGTTCGTTTCACTTTGGGCATTGATTCCATTAGCATCCCATTAGCATTTTCCTACACCAGGGAGAGAAAACAGCCCTCTCCCAGCAACATTCTTAATGTGTGTTTACTCTTTCTAATCTAAAGGACAGAATCAAATGCACACTCCTTGTCTACATCTCCATGCTCCTTTTCTCTTAAAAACCACTGGATATAAAATCTCAGATACCCATCACCTTGTTTCTTCTGAAAACTAAAACAGCAAGTTTGACCTGACGAAACAAGAGTATTTTCACAGACCAGTAAGCCAGCCACTCTTGAAAGCCTTCCAGGTTTAAATATTTAATGATAAGACATGGCATTCATCCTCCTAATCAATTCTTTTTTTTAGATACAAGACTGAAGAGTCTCAGAAAGTGCAACCAGGCAGTGCTGGAGACCTGCAGAGGCTTCACACACCAAACCTTAAGTAGCTACACTGGCTAGGAAATGAACAGGGGGTGCAGAATTTTCTGCTCTTTTCCATCAGAGGCACATTGAAGCCATAAAAGGGGTAGATAGTCTTGAAATAAAGTGGCTTTGATAAAGTCTGCTCTTTATATCTTTCATGACAGGGGCTTTTTTTTACTCAGAAGTATACGAAATGGGAATTTTCCTGAAGCTGAAATAGGCAAAATTCCTTCTTGGAAGGCAGGGAACAGATGTAAGCTTCACACATAGAGCTCATCTAGGCACACACACACACCACACAGCGAGTGCACGTGCGGGCAGGCGTGGGTTTGGGGCTTAGCCAGGCAGTAGGTTACATCACTTGTTGTAGAACCACATGGAGCACACATGGGCTGATGTAACATCAGAAATGTGAGAGAAGGTCAGAAAACTCTGTCTGAAGTCAATTTTTGAAAAGAACGTAGGTACTTCCAGCCAAATACTCCTCCTTTTCTGAGTGGGACCCTAACCCAGTGCCTTTCTGCTGAGGTGACTTGATGCCTTTCCCCTTATTCAATAGCTGAAGGGACATGACTCTCAAGCTGAACACGAGAATTTTCATCTGAGGTGATTTTCAGGAGAGACAAGACTGCTCTTCAGTGTCTGTCTCTCAACTGGTCTCTGCTGGCAAAAATTGACCATACTGTGTCAGCTGAAGATGGTCTTCAGTATCAGACTCCCCTCATCCAGAGGATTCCCCACATCAATCAAGAATTCTGTATTTCCTTCACAAATGGATTAATAAAAACTGGATTACTGTTAGCAAAAAGAACTGTATCAACAAAGAGCTTCAAAACTGAAGACCACATAGAGCCACAAGAGATATATATATGCCAGATGTAAGCTGAAATCAATTTGGACAGAACAATGGACTGAACCCCTCTTCTCCTATATCTTTGGTGGAGTATTGAGCTTTATGACATGTTTTACTGCAGAGAGTAGCTCCTAGAAAATTATTTTGCTCTAACTGAAGCCAATAATAACATTTTTATTGTCTCCCAGTGAGACCTGAACAAGGCTCATAATGCATTCAGCAGCTAGTGGAAAAAAAAACCAGTGAGGATGGCAACGTTAACTGATATTAGTATTCTCTACCCTTGCATTTCTCTTATGGGTCCCATGGATATAAGTTTAACTGTGATAGTTCATCAGGACAGCTTTCCTTTAGGCCCAGTGTTTTGCACTCTGCATTAAACACTTAGACCATGATGCAAATATTCATGTCTAAACAACAGAAGGGATTTATATTGTGATGACTCAAAAGGCACCAAAAATTTGTTTGAAAGAGATTTAATGAGAATTCAGGTTTGCAGAAAGAGGGGAATGATGTACACAGAAGGATAAAAAATGCTCCTTGCAGAGCAACAGGGCTGATCTGCTGGTTATGCAGCTGCTGATTTTTTTTAACTGCAGCTTGTCTGTATGAAAGAAGCTTGTTTATGCTTTCCAAAGTGTTCACAGTTTCTCTTTATGGCACTTCATACTTCTCTACTGCACAAGAGAATAGAGACTAGGACCAAAATGTAGCTGTGCTTTATTTACAAGTGCTGTACAAAGAAGAGTTTTGTACAGTCCTTTGGGTTAAGTGAAAACTGATGAATAGGAAGAGCTGATAAAGGTGAACATGCTTAACTATCATTGTACAAGTTCTCAGAGAGTGCTTTTATAGATCAGATGACTGGTGAAGAAGGAGATATAAGTAGATTGGGATGCTAGCAGTTGTGTTGTTGCATAGCTGCATGCTTCTGTTAAACCACTGCTGCATCCACCTCAGAGGAAATCCTTTGATTATTGTATAAAGAGGGTCCCAATACAACAAACCATTTGAGCTTTTAAGTCAATATTTTAGCTGAATGCATGGGAGCACTGCACTGCATAGGTGCTGCTTCCAGGGGGTACAGATGTTCTCCCTTTCTATATTTTACATCAGCAGAAATAATCAGATTTGAAAATGTAAACTATTACTTGCTACAAGGAATTCAATGAATCTTCTGCAAGTTGGGTACAAGACAGGACCAAATGCTGATCAAGAACTTGACAATTAGAACACTGAGTAAAAAGCATTCATCTAATTTTATATCTTATTCAGGAGATCAAATGTTGGGAAAACTGCTCAAAAATGGGAGCATCAAGGACAAATCAAAATCTCCTGTACAAATCTGAAGGAGAAGGGGAGTAAATGTTGCATTACATAAACAAGTAAATAAGATGTGAAGTTTGCAGGTAGCCCCATCTCCATTGGATGAATGTGGCCCGAGACTGCCCTGTAACCATAGCTTGGGGAAAGATCTAGAACAAGTGGGAGGGTGCTAGAGCGAGCTCCTCCGGGAAACTAATCTGCTAGTTGGATGGGTGCCTGCTAAGGTCAGTACTTACTCACTGCCACTGTGATGATGTGACCTTGTTTCTGCAGGACCTATTATAGCACCAATGAGCCACCAGAACGTTTTACAGCAGACTGGGCTGGTTACTGTTATTCTCAGCTCCGAGGAGCCAGAAAGGTGCTTGTTATTATGTTAAACATGCCACATTTCCCAACAATGACACTGATCTCATCAGCAAGAGGAAATTCTTTCCAGCCCTGTGTTTCAAACAGATAAAGCAAACAGGAAATACTCCCGTTACCTCGGTCCCAGTCTTTTGCCATCTATTTCACTGCTTCCTGCCCATGTCTATTTTGGGATAGAACTGTATAAGAAAATTGTTTCTTCAAAAGTTCAGATTTTACTTACACAGGCAGCTTGAGTCTTCAGTATCTCACTGGCTTCTCCCTCCTCCTACCTCTGTAGTGGGAGAAAGGGCAGGAGCAAAAGGGGTATTAAAACAGGAGTGCTCACAATACCTACTTGTTTTAGTCATTCCCTTTCATAATTTTCATAGCACAGATAAATCATTCATGAATATTCTGTGATAAATGAGGAAAAGAGATTTTGTGATTGTATCACATGAGAGTGTGAAGCAGGAAAAGAAAAGAAAGGGAGCATTAAAAAGATCTTCACAAGAGATGGCAGCCTGAAAATGGTTGTGGTTTCTACTTATGACGATTTCCAGGAGGCTGGAAACTGTGGTGCAAAAATGTCACATCTTTTTTACTTTCTTAGGACATACTGGGTTTTTTTATGCCAACATCATGGCAGTGACAAGGAGAAGGTCAAGACTGGGGTACTCAGATCAGGGAATTTTCTTACTCCCTTTCCACCAGCCATATTTCCTTAGGAAGGAAAAAAAAATTAATGGCAAAGTATAAGAAAGTAGGAGAGGGGTTCTGCATCCTTAAGCCTCTTGAAAACAGAAGCAGAAGCACTTACCAGTTCTAATTGTTTTTAAAATGACCCCGTATTCAGTTCAATTACTGATTAAGATGAGCTCCATTTTCAGAGTGTTCTCATCAGGGGAATCAACAACACGAATGAGCACCGAAGTAAGAAGTAAGCTTTAGTTCCTCCCTAGGGTTTCTCAGTGTATCAGTGGAGTGTAATTCACTACTCCCCTTAGTCTCTTTTTAAATTTTCTGCCATTAGGGACGATAGTCCTATCTTTTTCCTTTCATCCCCCACCAGCAGCCTCAAATTCCAGACTGACAGAATGGAATTTGCTGTATGAAGGATGCTTTTATTAATCATATAAATCTTTTTATGCTGCACACAACTTGGCCCAGACACATAAATGTTTCAGTGCGTATGAGAGAAATCAAATCTTAAGGCTGACACAGAAAGAAGTGCTCACTGAAGTCATTACAGTGAGCAATGAGGTGATTCCTCTCTCTGATGTTAAATCTGCTGCAAATCCACCAATGCTATCATTCAACAGCCTCTGGCAACACCACCTCAGTAATAGGTTTAGACAGCTTAGTTTAATTACTATCAGTTTGTGAATGTCTTAAATTCTACATCATGGCACAGATGCTTTATGCCAAATACAATGTTCCATTTGGTGCAGTCTATATTTTTCTACTCAGGCAATGTTTTTGTTTGAGCCAATTCAAAGCAAAAATGTTTTAAATTTTTCACTTTTGCCATACAATTGAAAAAAGCAGCCCTGCAGCCTTACTATGCTGTTGCCAGGTACCAAATTGTTCAGTGATGACTTACAGACTCAGTTATTCTTTTGAAGAAATTGGCCAGTCTCAGATCTAGCTCTTGTTTGAAGCTGTTCACAATTTATTAATGTCAGAAGCAAAACCAAAAACTATTCCAGATGTTAATTACAATTTCAAGTTCATAGTGATTTACTTGGGTGCTTTCATAACAAAGAAAATGTGCAGACAAAACTGACTTGCAGATAAAGATGTTTAAACTTGACTGTGTTTAGGTACCCCAGCAACACCTATTCTTCAAAAGGAAGAATCAAAAGAAACACTACATATGTCTGAGTTGCAGCATTCACTCTCCACAGAATCCTTTATTTTGCAAAGGCATTCACTCTGAATTCCATTTTTACAGACCATTACATGGGTAAACTCTGAAGGAAAAATCTCCCAGTTTAAATAGCAGAATGGCTTGAATCATCCAGCTTGCAGCTCATTAAACCAAGAACAGCTATGCTGAACATAAAAGATTCCCTCTCCTTGCATCTCAGGTCACAGACCAATGCCTGAAAAATTCCCTTGCACTGGAGCAGCCTTGGTATTAGTTTTAGGTTTCTGATGTGTCTATGTAAGTCTAGTCCATACCAGTGTTCTTCAGTCCATGGTCTGCAGAGATACCAAGGACCATTTGTGATACTGGGATATGGAATATTTGGGACACTGCAACACAGGAAAGTGAGACAGTTTAAGTTAAGGCAAATTCACTGTCCCAGGTCCAAGAGCTCAGTGATCCCCCAGTCACAAGAACTGTGATGATGCTGAGCCAGAATGTGTCTGTTCCTAATGATGTTCTGCCCTGTTCTCAGGCCTCTTGTAGTGAGTGTCACCCTGCAACTACCACACACTGTTCCTGCCTTCTAAAAGATTTAAAAGCTCTCTAGCAGACTGCTGATTTTGTTTAAACAACACATCTATCTTGTGGCTTCATTCTTGACTGAGAAGCCTCTTATATTGGCTTTCCCTCAAGGGCTTCACTTACAGTAAACACAATTAAAGCTAAACACATTATCTACTGGATATCATCATTAGAAATTGCCTTTTGCTTTTAGCTTTGTCTTTGGGTGCAGCCTGCTCTGGACACAAGCCATCCCTCAGTGAACACAATACCCCTGCACCCTCAAATCCTTTTTAAGTGGTGGACAGGACTAGATGCTGCAGACTCTGAATCACAGTTCATTGATATTACTCAAAAGTTACTGCAAAAGATTTAAAAACCTGTGCCACATTTAAGCCAGGAAGGCTGTACTACTACTAGCTAGCACAGCCAGCTGGCTCAGAAACAGGGATAAAATGATGACACAGGGATCCCAGCAATGCATAAACTCATCTTTGCATTTTCCTTCTGCATCAGACTTGTCTTTACAGTCATGTCAAGAGTACGTGGAAAAGGTCTAAATCAGCATTTCCTGGATTTGTCCTCCAAGTGACTTGTGCTCTCAAGAGGACAGCAGCAGGCCAGACGCTGATAGACTACCCTTCCGATGAAGTGGGAAGAATATAATTTTTCCACATTTGCATGTATTTGAGTACAAGCTAGTTCAGTTTCACTACTTCCTCTGCAAAAGGCATGTTGTGGAGATGGATATATACTCAACGACAGTCCTTCCAACAGATTTCATTCCAGGCTCTCCTTGTGGGAGAGTAAGAGGAAGGATTTAAATCTGAACTCTCAAACTCTGAATTTTTTGGTTGTCTCCTCTCTCAGAGACCTATTGAAACATCCCAAAGTACCTTCCAAAACCATAACAAGGCAGACCTGGCAGGCTATTTGGACCTGTAAAAGCAGGACTTCATTTTCTCAGTCTCTCCTCCTCTCTCCCTGTCCTCCACACTCAGCTTTACCCTAGCAAAGGCCCGTGCTGTGCCCCAGGAACTCTGGTCAAGAGCAGAGCAGTGAGCTGACAACATCAGGCAGAGCGTGGCTGATCAGCCCATGCAAAAGCACTGATGAGGTAACATCTGGGGCTTTCTCTGCTGTCAGCCATGTAATCTGGGTTTTGTCCATTCTGCTGATTGTTACAGCAGTAACAATCCAGAGTCAGGTTGAAAGGACAGAAGGGAAAGTGTCACTCAGCTGACAGATGAGGGAAAAAGAGAAAGTGGTGAGGTGGGAATAAAAAGAGTAATATTTCAGTAAATGGTAAAATATTCTCAACACAATGGCCCACCTGCTACAGGGAATAATTAGCCTTTTTACCATTGAGAGCAGCATTAACAGCAGCAGACCAAGACCAATATTTCTATATACTTTGCAGAAAAAAAACCCCAGTGTATTTCACAACAATGCCACTGGCTGATATATTAATCATTTTGTTCCTTAAGAAATAAAATTAATTGTGCACCAGGGAAAAATCGGTCAGGCAAAAAGATTAAGTTCAGCAAGGGAAGGTTTTATTCTCTTGAATAAAACTAGCATAGTGTCTTCTTTGCATTCCTAATTGATAGAGGCATCAGGAAACAGATGCATTACAGTATATTGCTCTGACTGGTTTTTTTTTGCAAGAGTTAATGAGACACAGAGCAGAGCAAAGCATTTCCAGAAGAACATAATCTAACTTACTCTTGTTTAATTACCATTTTTAGAGAAGAAACCCTCCAAGCAGGGCTGCTTGAAAGAAGCATGCTGTGTTCAAATTAACCTGCTCTGATCTCTCACTCGCATGCAATCCTTATACTCCTAAAGTGAAGTAATTTGGTCAGGAGTCCCAGTGTGGCTTTTGATCCTTCAATACATAATCACTGTCTTGTCTGTCAGACCTAGCTTAGAAGCAAACAGAAGACCTCAAGTGTGGCAGTGAAACTTGGCTAAAAACTGTGCCTAATAGAAGTCTGTAAAGATCTGGGAATGAGTGAGGCTGACTATGCTCTGCCAATAGGATGTACTTGGATGCCTCTGTGGTAGCTCTGTGACTGAGTGCAAGGGATTCCAGTCCCTGAATGAAGAACTGCTGATGTCAGTGGTATGTTGTCTTTACAAAAAGTCAAATAAGTGATGAACATCTTTTACCAAGGACAGATTTTTACCCCTTCTCTTTGTTCACAATCCTTATTTGCCCATAGATACAAGGCAGGCAGCAGAGAGATTCTTGATTAATTTTCTGCATGAAAAATACTGTGTGTGTGAATACTGGGGCTACCACATAAGCATTCTCATTTTGCTTGAAGAGGGATCAGAGAAGGACTGAAGACATGCTGGGAGTGGGTCTGGGCTGCTCAGTAGTGACTCAAAGCTAAGGAGCCCTTCTCAGGCTTCTGCTTCAACTCAAATCACTCCTGGCTGAGTAACAGCTTCAGCCTCTGACATCGTTCTTCTTGCTGCAGCTGACTCATGTCAGTGTTTCATGCGCTGAAGCAGTTCCCTGTGTCATCTTTTTTCAGCCCAACGTAATTCAAAAACATTTTAAAATATAAAATGTTGCTATAGACTTTCAGAGACATTGAAACAGCTACACCACATAGCTGGAATACTGTTTGTGTTCCAGACTCTGCAGGCACAAAGACAACATCATCTCCCTGATACTGCCTCCTAACGGCATTCACACAAACTAGTCAGTTTTGGTGGTGCTGTGCTGGTGTTACCTCCATCTGCCAGGGCCAACATTTGAAGAACTTTCTCACAAAAAAACCCAAGGAGTTTAGAGTACAGTGATTCTTTCTTTGGCTTATTTTTTGCCTTTTTCTCTCTACAGAAATGCAGAGACACACAGTCAGTTCCTGCGCTTACCAGTCTGCCCAACTTCTAAGGGTGAGAAATTTCTCTTCTCTGGGTGGAGGGTTTCAATTATTGTACTATCACCAGATGAAGGGGTATTTAATAGCTCTCTCAGGAAGCCAGAGCCATTTGCTGCCCTAGTGAATGTCAAAATTGACCAGCCAGAAGGTATCAATGATACTGCACTGTGCTTGGGCAGAATACACATCTCTTCATGCCAAAAAAGACAGTGGACTGGTCTGGTGTCCACTTGACCACAGTGATTACAACTAATAACCTCTCTCTGGGGTATGTGACTGCTTTCTCACATCACAGTACCTGCAGAATAAGGAGTGCATTAAAAAGAGTAGAATTTCAGCAGTTAAATAGAACTGAAACCCAAAATAGCAGAAAATTGCTTTAAGTGACTCCACCAAGCACAAATGACTTGTAAATTGAGAAGGGACATACACCAACATAAGGAGGTGTTTTCACAGCCTGACAGGAGAGCATTAAGCAAGTTCTACAGTAAGTGCCTTAACAACCATCCTACTTACAGCCGATTTCAGGATAATTCCCTCTCTGATCTCCTGCACTACTTTTGCACACTTTTAAGCCTCTGCAAGTCACTCTTGGCATAGCTCCAGATACAGACTGATAAACATTTGAACATCACTGGACAACAGCTTGAGAAATTGTTTCAGGCAGGAGACTCTAAAACTTCCTCCACTGTGACCTGTCATGTCTTTTGTTTCCATCAACAAAACCACGGCATATAATGTAGGTGGGATCATTTTAATTAGCAAGGACTTGATACCTCAGTCACTACTCCAGGCTCAACAAGAGGGTCATTCAGATGTGAGAGGGCTTCAGGAGCAAATCCGAAAATAACTTTAAAGTATCTAAATTATAAGGAACAGGATTATGGAGGTTCTGGCCCCAGCTTCTGCTGCAGACAAAAATCCCCTCATCTTGTTTCTGCACAGATCTCTGAATGGCCTGTTCTGAACTCAGAGATAGAAAAGAGTGTTAGCTTTTAAAAGGCAGTCTTCATTTAACACATAGTAAGAAGAGATGTTGGATCAAAGACTTTCTAACTACTAATAGGCAATGCAGTTTCTCCTTGTATTTTTGGTAGAATTGATGGTAAAAGATCTAAGTATGTATAGTTCTGGGTTTTGAGGTGAGAGTCTGTCTGGTTTTGTAATTCTGGTTAATTATTCTGTCAAATCACTTAGAAGCAGACATTTCAGGATAGCAAAGATGAACGTATTAGAACCTGGGGCTTCTAAAAGTGAGAAAGAGGCTTACCAAGCTTGTGTTTGTTTTGGTCCCTGTTGAATCAGAGCTCTAGACCGATGCAGACTGCAGGTGGCAGCACCCAGTAACCCAGCAGCAGGGAGGGATGAGGCACAGAAAGTCAAGACTGGGTTTTGGTAGTTTTGGTCCTGTACTCCAAGTGATTTGTAATCAGTATAATTTTAGGAATTTCAAGAATGCTTATAATTTCCAGGAGTTAACTGATTGGGATTTGTACTTTCAATTATATTGATAGCTCAGCCATAAACCAATTACAATTAATAGCAGCTGTAGTGATCTATCTCCATCTTTTCTCCTTCAGATATGATGCTCTAACATACTGCCTCTTTCAAATAAAGGAAGATCCATGTGTTCAAGATCTAAAGTTATTCTTCTCTTGGGATTTAAAAAAAAAAAAAAAGTAAATTTTAGATAATTATGCTTGCTTCCAGAAACCAAAAAGTTGGTATCAGAGTGACAGAATATCTCAATTTGGGAGGGACTCATAATGGTCAGACTTAGAATCACAGAATCATAGAATAGTTTGGGTTGGAAGGGACCTTAAAGATCATCGAGTTCCAATCCCCCTGCCATAGGCAGGGACACCTCCCACGAGATCAGGCTGCTCAGTGCCATGTCCTGCCTTTGCAGAACTACCTAAAATTACACTTATGAAATACAGGTGTAAAACCAAATCCATATGTGTTAATAAAATAAGTACGCTCACAATCCTTCAGTGCAGTGTCTCACATTGGTTAATTACTGTCCCTGTTAACCAAGGGACTCAAAAGCCTCTGCCAGCCTCCCCCAGGCAGGCACTGAGCCCTGTAGCACCTCCCTTGCCCTCGGACTCCTCCTGGCTGCAGGGACCTGAAGCTCCTTTTCATGAGACAAAGCAGGCAAAGGCATATTCTGTGTATTTGTGCTTTTCATGTCCGTTTACCTTGTGGTACCAGACAGGTGTGCACTGACCTTTCTGCATAGGGCAGAAGGGGCGAAATAACCTCTAAAATATTTTGATTGCCCTTTTAATTAGTCTTTGCAAAGCCTGTGCAAATTCAACGTAGTTTTTGCAAAGGAACAGACCTTTTTGGCCTATTTGAACTATGTCCAAAATCCTTTCAACATTGCTCACTTTTATCATTAAAACAAAATAGAGCTCTAGGGACAACTGAAATACTGAGGCCCTTACTCTTCTGGCTGTAATTAGACAGTAATTCAGTCATCTGACCACATACTCTTTCTTACGTCAGAAACATCACTGTCCAGCTCTTACAGTCAGCTCTCTCCAGCATTTCAGTCCTTACCACTGAGGTTAATTACTCAGCAATGGATAATGAACTATCCAAAATGACCCCAAGGACTAATGATTCAGTTCTCTTCCTTCTGAGATTAGTGTGATGATCTGTAAGGTGGCTTTATGGTACATGCCACATAGATGGAAGTCCTGTTCATTCCCATTGTCTAGAAAAGTTAAAAGCCCTTTAATTAAAGCAGAAAATTTTACAACTCCTGGATATGTTGAATACAGCCCAATTGTATAATCAGTGGTGTCAGCACTATGGTCATGTCAGATGAATGGGTTTTGTCCTCTCTACACGAAAATTCTCAGTTCTGTCTGTGACTCTGCTCCTTCATGGTTCTGTCTGGATCTAGCGTTTGTCAAGGTGTGAGAACAACCAGTAGATGCAATTTCATTCTTACAGTAGGATTTTTCTGTTGGAGTGTTTCATGCTGTGGCCCATCACCCCAAGAAATGAAGAGCATGGTAGTAATATCACAGCTCTCAGATGACTTTCTGGAGCTCTGCCTACCTTGTAAAGCCAAACTCTGTGATGCTAGGTTGGAAGCAAAAATGCTACTGTTGGTAGTAGTAATGTAGTAAGGTCACAGCTTTTAGAACTGTCATATTAAAAGGGAAAAAAAAAGGAAAATAATTGGAAAAAAAAAGAAAAATTAATATTATAATTTCATTACTTTTGTATTCCTCACTTAACTAAGCCATAGTCATCCCCCCCCATTGTGGCTAGGCACAATCCAGATATAGCAGGCTGGGGCTTCAAATCAGAGTAGTGACAGAACATACAGATTCCAGCTTGGCATGTGGTTAGTTCTCTTTTCTCCAATTTAATAGACAAATAATTAGAAAAAGCCTATGTGTAATTTTTCATGTTGGAGATAATTTTTCACTTGCAGGTAATTGGTTTGTGCTTTGTTTTGAGCTACATGCCACGTGTCATTCAAATATTTACTTTGCATGTTAAAGCAACTCATCTCTAGATCTTATCTGAAAAGATTGATGTTTCGTATTTGAGTCACTCTGATCCTTCTTGTGTAATCAATGTTCAGAGAATATGTTTCATTAAGACACCAGACAAGACAGGCAAGTTCCTAGTTAATAGACTGTATGCTCAAGTTGAGAAAATAGACATTTTAATTCGGGAAAGATTCTTTCTACCAGCACTGCTTTTATGGTAGACAGTAGAAGGGATATTCACCAACACTGAGAATCCTTGAATTGCAAAACTTTTCCTACTCCAGATATCCTTGATTGCAAACAAATGTCTGATGGTGTAAACAGGAAGGGAATTACATGCATAAGGTCTCTGCTTTTTAAAATCAGAAAAATGGTTCAGATTTTTCTTCAAGCTTTACTAGGAAAGGACTTTTATTCATTATCAGTTTTCCAGTAGCAGAGAAGCTACATCAAAATATGGGTTATCTGTAATAAAATATGGATTCAACTTTATTTTTGTCAGGCTTTAAGAATGGTTTCAGCCAACTGGACTAGATGCTTAACACAAAACAGCAACAAAGAGGAGAACATGCTTCAAAAAAAACATATGAACTATTTAAAAGGGAGCAAAGGAAGAAACATCTGAGTTTCAGCCAGCCACAAATGATGCACAGAACATGGGACAGTTGGCTGAGGCCCCACTGAAGTCAACAGAGATAGAGAATACTCCAAGGTGCTCCATTCCACCCTCAGAGGTGGCATGAAGAAGGTCTGGCCAAGGAGGAGAAGTCCTGCCCTACCCTGGCATGTGCTATACATCCTTGGCATGCTCTTACTCCTGGGCCAGGCTCCAAAACTCCCTCAGCTCTCACTGGGACAGCTTCCCCATGATACTGCCTTTTACTTGGGCTCATTCTCAAGAAGTGAATCCCTAGGTGAGGTTTTACAGCCTGTATCTTACATGATGATCCTTCTGATCATAACTCCATGGTTACAAAATTCACAGTCAGGAACAGGGCAGTCAACTGCACGCAGGAAAAAAAAGGAATCTTGAATCCAGTTGTCCCATCATATGAGATAAAAGGAGAGAATCCCCCAGATAATTACCAATGTAGCTCATATATACATCCTTTATGATGATAGGAAAAGCAGTCAGCTCTGATGGACTAATTTATAATAATTATTACAGCCTTGTTTTTCTCTGATAGCATAGATGATATTCAGGGGATTTATATAATTATTCAAGGAGTCTGATACAATCTTTCTCTTTACTGTCACACTGCTCCTCATAGAGCAAACAGTGTAATTAAGATTGCAAAAGAAAGCCAGTGATATGCATGTCAACAGAACTTTAAAATCACTCACCCCACAGGCTGAAGAATCATGGTGAAGTTGGTGGGAGATCACCAGTTGGGGGGAAGTAAGGCAGGAATCAAGAGGATTCTCATCTCCTCTGTGACAAAGGCTGAGGATGTGAGAATGTGTGCCTGCCCAGTGCCACTGGGAACAAGCACAACAGATCTTGCTCTCAAGCAAGTCCCTGCTTTCTGGGTGCCCGTAAACAGTCCTAAGAGCTTAAACAGCCTCAGGTTCTTTCACAAGCATCAACTTGGCAGTACATAAAGCGTATTAAAGCTGTTCTAAATATTTAAGCACTTAAACTACCCTACACCACAGCAGGAATTCCTTGTTCGTGAGCTCTTTTGGATGCACTCAAGGCTTCATAATTTTTTTTCCTGTTCAACAACAAAGATACTCCTCCTCTTTCTCTCACAGATCAGTTTCCTGTGTAATGGTAGTTACTTTGATTGCAAAGTTACTGTGACTGAAAAGCAAGGAGTGAAACATTTCAGGGCTAGTGATTGCCATCTTCCCAATACAAACAAGAAGAATAGATGTAATTACTAAATTATCAATTTATATGGCGACATGGGAGAGGGGAACTGTGGCTGTGTCTAGACTCTGTCTAGACACCCAATATATGTTCAGAGAAAAAATACTTCAAAAATATATACTCTCACAATATCCTACCACAAAGAAATAGTCATTTAATATGCAGTCACAGCCATCTTAAAATCTCTCTGCAACCTACCTTATCAAGTGTTCCCATGAAAATTCAGGCTGTGCAAAGCATCCACCTGATTGCCCATGGAGCTGTGCAGGAGCAGGAGGGAGGCAAACCTGCACAGACATCTCAGATAATCCTGCAGCACACATCTCAGCAGCAATCGCTCTTCTCCACTCTCACACTCTATGGACATTTCACTTGAAACCAGAGAAACATATCTACTTTTTGGTATCCATGGCTTTTTCCCCCTATTTGCATAAGTGCTCACAAACCTACTACTGAGGTTCGGATTACAGGGGACTACCTCACTAATATAACTTTATGGACATTTAACTATCATATCTACAAAAATAAATTAATAATAGAAGCATAAAGAGATTATTCTTACCTTCATTCTGAGTTTTGACACCACTCTCTTTTCTTCCTTGAATATATAGTGTTTTCACTGGACCCTAAAACACTTCATCAAGAAACAGTATGTTGCAGTATGAACACACAGTGATTTCATCTGATCCAGCCTCTATGCTGATTGGCAAGTTCTATCATGGAAGGCCAGAAAATTAGGAGTATATTTTGTGCTTCTCTGGTTCCAGCAGGACATTCACCAGGCACAGGTAAGAATACCCAGAGATGTATTCTGACATATATTCTCTATATTCAGGTATGTTTGTGGTTTGCTCTAAATTCTAGGTTCATTCAAACATGCCAGTCTCAGAAGACTCACTACCCTTTCCATTTTCATTCATTTTATTACTCTATTCATGGATAACATAGAATCAAAGAATCATAGAATGGTGTGGGTTGGAAGGGACCTTAAAGATCATCAAGTTCCAACCCCCCTGCCATGGGCAGGAACACCTCCCACTAGACCAGAGGCAGGCGATATGCTTTCACCATTAACACTATTCATTAACACCATAGCATTCATTAACAACAAGAAATCTCTGTTTCAAAAGGTTACAGTGATGAAATGGGAATGAAAGCTGCTCACTCTCTTCTTCCTCTACCCATTGGCAGTTTTTCAGTTGTACCCTGCTATTTTACTAATTATTTTGCAATTCCCACTTCTCAAGGTCAGAGGCTTCCTGTGCTGCTGCATCCTTTACTTGAGCAAGACTTTGTTTGCCCAGGAACCGAGTGAACAGCATGTTTTGGTGCTGGTGATGTGTGTGCCCCAGGCAAACCCCGTGCATCATGCTCACTCCTTGTCAGGATTACTGCAGAAGGGCTCCTCTTGTGGAGAGCAGCTGCTGCACAAAGCAGCTTTGCAGTGGGTTTGGATGAAGCAAGAACGATCCTTACTAGGAAGTTCTTGTGGCCACCATTATACTTGCCTGATCTCTGGCACCTGGGAAAGGTGTTTTAGTTTTTGTCTTTGTTTTTCACCATCCAAATATGTTCTAGTAGCCAAAAAATTAAATCGATTTTCTCACGGCTTTACCCACTATGGCAATTCTAATCTCCCTGTCTTTATTTTGACTGAAGGAAGCTTCCATCTTATTTTCATCCCCTGTACCACAGAGGAGGACAGGGAGAGTTTTTGAGTGGACATCTGGCAGTTAGCCAAGGTCAACTCACCAATGAGACAAACCATCTATTTAACAGAAGTCCAGTTCAGCTACAAACCTAGTTACCAAGGATATCCTAATTATAATTAGGTGAATGGTTACCACCCTGCACAGATATCTGTGTTGATCTAAGCACAAACTCTTAATCCATCAGTTAAAGTGATTATTGACTTAAAATATTATAGCTCATGTACAGCTCTACCCATGGCTAATTATAATTTTCTCTGATGGTTTGTATAGAAGTACAATGGGTTAGGATATGCACTTCTCTCTCCTTTGTCCTCATAATATCCCTGATGTGCATCTGATCATCTCCATCTAGCTTTCAGGTTAGAATGGAGTAAAATTTCAGTGATATTAGAAAACTTATGTGAAAAAACTCTGGTGCAAGCCTGTCACACAACATTCCTTGTGCTGCAGAGCAGGTGTGAGCAGTATGTTGGGACTGCTGGAGAACTGGGGTAATTATACACTGTCTACCAACCTGACTCGCTCACATCTTCAACTGGATACGCTAGCTAGGCGTGACGGCAGGTCATGTCACTGGTCATGTGCACAGCTTTCTTTCCTTCTTTCCTAGACACACCTGCATTGCAAAGACATGGATGAAATGATCAGCTTTTGAACTGGTTTTGTTCCCCAAATTTGCCAGAGCTACCTAAAGGTAAGAACTTTTAAATTACTTGGGATCAATACCATGTTTCTTCCTTAGGAAACAAGAAAAAGGAGATGTCAAGGACTAAACCATTCAGGGAGGCTGTTGTGTCAAACAGCTGTGGCTCTGGGTTGCAAATGTTACCTCTTTATGATTCAGTTGTCAAGCTTTCAGATTCTGTAAGCCATCTCTCTTGTTCCTAAAGTCTGGAGGAGAAGGTTTTCCTCAAGATATTTTGACTTCTTCCTAGAGCAGATCAGAAATAGAAAATAGGAAAACTGGCTTTCTGATAAAGTGAAGATGTGAACAACAATAAGGACTAAAAGTCATACGAATGAACCATTCGTGACACATTTGCTTTCTTCAAATGAATGTTTGTTCATGGTAACTTTTTAAGAATTGTTTAACCAGGTCCAGATGTTAGATGACACACTGCTTAGGCTTTTCTGAAGTTTTCAGTTAAAGGACAAGTTATGGACATTATTTTTAGATAGATATAAGTGAAATGCTGGCTGTCCACTGTTCAATGCTGTTGTTAAGGGTATGTCAATCCATAAAAGAACTAAATGTAAAAATGAAATTTTGAGGTAATGTTAAAGTGCTGGAAACATTTGTGTAAGGCTGCCCTTGATTCTGATAGCTAGAAGAGAATATGAGAGACGGTGCTGTGTCCTTAGAGGATAAAGACTGAATCTAAAATGTTGTGTTTTCTATCTTCTGTTGTTTGCTCAAGTTTTAAGGTAAGGCATAACTAAATTTGGACCATATCACAGCAGAGTGGTTACAATATCTCTCTGAACAGTGCTTCTGAATACAACAGAGCTGAGCAAAATCAACACTAATCAATTTGCTCATCGTTGATGTCACAGAACAGGAACTGAACCCATCTTTTTTTCCCCCTGTCCAGTTTAATGCACAAACCACTGGACAGTACTTCCTTTTAGCGGTTAGCACTCTATTTTTGGAATGGCAATTAGGGCAAAACAAGTTCTAATGCAATCCCAGGCCCTACCTGTACTTGTCCTTCAGAACAAGGGCCCTTTAAGTGTGAGTGAAGTTAGTAATCTGAAAGAACAAAGAGCTTATAACTCCATCAGTAAATTATGGAACAAGAATTAAGACATGTATCTGGTTTGCACTGAAGATTAATGCAAAAATAAGTAATGGAGCTTATTCAGAATTTTATTTAATAATCTTGACATAAACGTAGGAGTAGCTAATAAAATGTATGGATGAAGGAATGAATTATGGAAGCAAAAAGTCTATTATATGGAACGATAAAACACAGAGAACTGCTGTGATAGAGTTTGTATGTATTATGATGCTACAGACCAGTGCATTTAGAAAATTATAGCAGGAATTTTAGCTACAAACTGGGAGTTCATTAGCACAAAATGACACAGGAGGAGAAAGGATTATGGCTGGTTAATGACAGCATAAATGCAAACCATCAGCATAATATGGCTGTGGAAAAGGAAAAGTTGCTATTGGAATATTGTAGTGACAAGAGCTCCATAAAACATAAAATTACATTTATGCTGTTGTATAGGCTGAGGACAGAGCTCATTGGCCCCTCATGGCCAAGAAGGATGAATTCACTGGACAGAAATGAGGACTCAGACAGTTTCCTTAGCCCTGTGGAGTAAAGGCTGCAGAAATATAAGAATGTTCTCTGGGCTGTCTCGATCAGAGAAGATTTTCCTCTAAAAGCAAGGTGCTGGCACAGGAATAAACTACTGTGAATAATTTTAAGCTATAAGGTTTTGGGAAAGTTTTCAGTATTTTCAACTGCTTTAGAGGTGAGAGCAACAGGAGCAGTAAATGTACTAAATTATAGACTGGAGCTCTTTACATGAAGGAATAACCTGATGGAAATGTGATCTGGGACAGGACTGGAAAATCCAGGGAATCCCTCCCTATCCAGAAGTCTTGTGAGTCCATGTGGGCAGGGCCAGGCTGCCGATCTGCATGCAGAGGTGTGGCAGCTGCCTGCACCAGCCCGATAGCCACCCTGCAGGCTCACAGCACAGCCAAACAATGCTGCCTTGCAATTCAAACTCCACCACAGCACAGCTGAGCCAAATACCAAATCCTTCCACATATCTTCCTCCAAAATGGAAAGAGTAAAGAGCTCATTCTTTCTCAGTAGAGCTCAGTTCACCAACAAGTCATTCTTCAGTGTATGCTTCCTCCTAAATTTAAGAACAATATTATGTTCATTTCACTCTAAACTTCTGTAAAAGCCACAGAGATTTGGATTACACACAGATATCCCACATGAGAGGAGGTGAAGTATCTACACAGTGACTCTCTGGGTTCTGCCCAGCTCCCTGGCTCAATGACAAAAACATCCTGATGACTTCAACAGATGAACCACCAACTTCTTGCACTGACGGCTTCAAGCAGTGACCTTACATATTGGCTAGTGAGTCAGTGCAGTCAACTTACAAACCAATGGAAATAGGTGAAGAGTTTGCAGCGATATAGTTCATCTTCACTCTTGTCCCCTCCCCAGCTGCATACTCTCTGTTTGAGAAAGGAAGGTGGTAGGCTGATACAGGCTTTAAAGCTAGAATGACAGTGGGATTAAAAATGAAATTTGGGTATAAGAACAGGGAAATGGCAGAGCATCCTTCATCTCACTAAACAGGTTGTCTGCTTTAGACATCTGGAATATTTTTTAATGTCCAACTTTTAATTTGCTGCTGGCAGTCATCTGCTTTAATTTTAAGAATAAGAATAAACAAATACCTGAATGCTGCTCCCCAAGTCTTTGTTTATCTGAATTAGAGTTGGAACTATTCCTTTCTGAATATCTGAAAAGCCTCAGCACATTGTGAAAGTTACCATTAACGATCAACTCGAGGCTAAAGAGGAAAGATCTCTCCAGTGAGGAATTCAGTGTTCCATTGCTTGCTGAAAACAAGAATTAACTGCTTCAATAAAGTAAAAC
>VZTY01028959.1:2201020-2242716 GCA_013400935.1 Turnix velox
GACAGTGGGATTAAAAATGAAATTTGGGTATAAGAACAGGGAAATGGCAGAGCATCCTTCATCTCACTAAACAGGTTGTCTGCTTTAGACATCTGGAATATTTTTTAATGTCCAACTTTTAATTTGCTGCTGGCAGTCATCTGCTTTAATTTTAAGAATAAGAATAAACAAATACCTGAATGCTGCTCCCCAAGTCTTTGTTTATCTGAATTAGAGTTGGAACTATTCCTTTCTGAATATCTGAAAAGCCTCAGCACATTGTGGAAGTTACCATTAACGATCAACTCGAGGCTAAAGAGGAAAGATCTCTCCAGTGAGGAATTCAGTGTTCCATTGCTTGCTGAAAACAAGAATTAACTGCTTCAATAAAGTAAAACAGAAATATTCAGCATTGTTCAAGCCACAAATGCAATTGCATACCAGCAATGGCATTCTATGGGCACTCTTTAAAATGGCAGAAATTGCCTCATAAATACAGCTGGAAGGGTGAAATGACAAGAAAACACTAAGCTAGTGATCACAGGAGATCAAGAACATATTGCAGCAAACTGAAAGCCTTTGGACTAGTATCTTACAAGTCATCAGATCACTGGTGAGAGCTGCCATATCTGAAGATTACTTACTATAATGTTTTAATATTAATTTTTAAAAATATTAAGCTTTTGCATTACCCTGTCTTCTTCAAATACCTGAATCATTCACTGTTTCCTCCAGAATTCTATGTTCTCTTATTTCTGTCTCTAAACTCACTCTTTCTCAAATTGATTTTTTATCCATTGCAAATCCCTCACTGATAACATCTGCAGCTGGAGTGGAGATCAAACAGTTTTCCTGTAAACTCACTGCATCCTGTCTTGCCTAAGATTCTGGATGCCATCCTGGTACATGATGTGAGAGCCAAGTATGGTAATCTCCTGCTACATGACATGATAATGTTCTGACCCTTACTGCTAGCTGTAGTACAGACAGCAGAAAAAGCCCTGTGCACACAAGCTGTCCCTACATTTTCTCTTCTGTTCCCAGAAGGTATTTTGTGCTGTTACACTCCTGTCTGGGTCTTGGGAGCAGCTCCTTTGCTTCAATTGGAAACAAGAAAGGCCAGTACCAACTATTTGAAAACTTTTTAGAAACTTGGTTTCCAGTATTAGACCAACAATTAAGTGTCTTGCTAAAAAAAGCCTAGGTTAAATAATAAAAAATAATTAGTAAGTACCACATTGTTTTTTTAAATAGGTCAATCTACTTTGTAGGAAAAATTGCAACACAACAGAAAAGCAAGGTAATAGAAACACTACCTGAGCTCTGATAACACATGGACTTGCCAAATCCCATCTGCATCCACTCCTTTTCTGGCTATAATTTCTGAATGGATAAAAATACTGCAGTGAACTTTAATTTTCAAATTTAATTGTAAATAGTTAATTGACAAAGACTCATTAGATTATAATAAAGATGCTTCAGCACTCAAGTAATGATATCTCTGAAACAACCGTTGAGTAGATCCCAGTTTGAATTGAGCTATACTGGGAAAAAATGGACATGAATCCCATGGGACTCTCCAAACTCCTGAGCACTTCTGTTTCAAATACGACACTATCACATTAGAAGAAATGCTCGTGAGAAAATCCTGTCTCAAGCAAACTTGAAATCAAACTGGAAAAAGTCTTTTTAAAGGGGGAAAAATTATTTGCCCAGACAGGATTCTTTCTGCCCACCATGAAGAATATAGCACAGAGGAAAGTCATTGCTCTCTTTTCAACTATTTGAATTATACATGGGAGGCAAAATAACAACTTCAAGACTCCTGAAAAGATTGTCCTCCATCTGTCGCAGTTTCCTCTTTCCAAAGCACAGATGACAGCACTCTCTGCAGGCACACACAGGACTATTCTCATCTGTGGGATGAAAACAGCCAGGAGGGATGTTTGGAGAGGAACATGCAGAGGGGCAGGTGAGAACTGGAGAGTGAGGCCCCACTGAAATTTTGCAGCTCAGCAGCTTTGCCTGCCTGCACAACGACTGCTTTTCACACCAGAACATGAGTGCCTGGAGCAAATCCAGAGGAAGATGATGGAAACTGCCATTCCCCGTTCTCCCCTAGGATATGTCCTTCCTGGAACATAAAGGCTTTGTCATTTCCATCTTCCTTTCCCTGAACTCACTCTTTGTGTGTAAACCTCAGGGTGTGATTTGCTTGCCTTTTTTTTTTTAATACTAATTTCCAAGTGAACTTTATTTTCCAGTTCAAACCAATTATACCTCTATGTAGAAGAGATTGAGACTTTAGAGGCGAGAAGGCACAGACTTACTTCAGTGTCCCTGGGACTATACATTTCACCTGCACTTGCTTGAATCAATCTCACGTGTGCAACAGAAACTAAGCTCCCACTTCCAGAGTGCACAAAGGTCTGCTCTGCCCTCATGGAGAGCTCCATTTAAGGCAGTGAAACCACAAAAAAGACAACTGAAAGACATACCTCCCTATCTACTGGGCCTTCTAGATGTTACTGGTTTTTGGAGGGGTATTTCATAGGATGTTTTCCCACTCTTCAAAAACTGCTGCTTGGTATTTCTCCTCATAACTTTTTCCTACAGGGCTAGTAATACTGTTTGTTTTTTTCCCATACCTCCTCTACAAGCAGATGTCAACATCTGGGAGAGGAAAGTCTCTAGCTCAAATCTATGGCAATAACACTTACAGGTTTAGGGATCACAGCCCCAGAGAGTTCTCAGACATCACAGGCATGGATGCAATCAAGAACTGAGAGTAACCACTTACATGCCAAATGGAAGGGTCTACTAAGTTACATGGAAGACCCTAGAGAATGTATTTCATGACCTCAGCACTTGCAGCATTCTGGCCCAGCAGATAAATTGTGCAGTAAATTGGAAGGGGGTAGATTTAGGCTCGACATAAGAAGGGAGTTCTTTACAGTGAGGGTGGTGAAACACTGGAGCAGGTTGCCCAGAGAGGCTGTGGATCCCCCCTCTCTGGATGTGTTCAAGGCCAGACTGGACAAGGCACTGAGCAGCCTGATCTAGTGGGAGGTGTCCCTGCCTATGGCAGGGGGGTTGGAACTCGATGATCTTTAAGGTCCCTTCCAACCCAAACTATTCCATGATTATATGATTCTATGTCTAACCCCCTGGTACTTTCTCACAGGTAGACTGAAGAAGCTTCTGCAGAACCTGAGACCCTGCTCCCCATTCAGTTCTCCAAGCTTATCAGCTCCAGGGCAGGTTCACCATAACAGCAACATACAGAGTAATGGCAGCAAGTAACAAGGCATTAAAAGCAAGCAAATTCAGGGCACTAACTTCATCAGCAGCCTGAGGCCCACAGCTTCAGTGCTTGATGGCTATAGATGATCAAACGAGGACTCCCACACTTTGCCTTGCTCTGCTGCTGATTCACTTCTGCATCTCTTGTCTACACATTTAACTGGCAGTATTATACTAATGCCTCACTGGGTGGGGCAAGGATTAGTCAGTGTTTGCTTGCACTCAGCTGGTAACTTGCAATGCTCTTCGCTAACCATTATTATTGCCTCCTACTCTGTGCCTTATGACAGGCCTTTTGCCTGGACCTACAGTCACTGGATGAAATTCAAAAGACCTTTCCTCTTTTCCTGTTTCACAGTGAGATGAATTCAGCAGAAACGTCACATAGACTGACACCACCCAGTATTTAATGCATGGTATTTTAGTCCCACAGCAGCAATAAGCAAAAAATTGCAAGAGATTCCCTATAATTTTGCCCACTGATCCTCATCCCAAGACAACAGCCTTCGGCCAACACTGGCTAATGTTATATTGTCTTTTGTCACACTGCTGAACCCACAGTTACTGTCTTTTTTCTCTTTAGATCATTACTCTCCCTTGGCTATCACATCTTCATCTTACCCAACTTCTCTAGATTCTCAGCTTTTTTCTTCTCAGTAGAATCCCCATGAAACTTCAGCAATGGCTTACTGATGCCTCTGACATTCCAAATAATCCACTTTAGCTTCTTCACAGCAAATATGCTTAGATGCACCTTTCCTCATACCCCAGTTATTTGATCCATCATCTTTGGCCTTAACATGGCAAATGCACTATTTCTGAACTTTTCTCCATGCCATCCTACCTACTCATTCATTCTACTGGCATTTTCCACATCAGGTTCTATTCATTCTTCCCCCCCCAGTTCCTGTTTTTCTTTCTTCCCATAATGGTCAATGCTTTACCTCAGCACTATTTTGGTTTCCCCCATAGGGTAGTATTATCCTCCAACACACTTTGAGAGCAGGTCTGTTGAGATCATCTTGCCTTGCTCACCAATTTCAGTCCTACTTGTCTGACTTCGCATACTCAGGCAGCTTGTGCTGAGTGCTAAATGCTACATTTCTCAGTCTTTATTTGCTGATCCAATTGCCTTTTAACAATATAACCCCAAACACAGTCATGATCCTCTGCACAGCAACATTTAGGTGGTCTCCAGGAGCTGTGGAATTGCCCTAGGAGTCAGACTCATTTAGCAGTTCCTCATGAACATCTTTGCTCCTTTTTCTCCCCAAAACTGCCCTTCCTTGCTGATCTGCCTGAAAGGCTGCAAATTTCTTCTGCAAAGGACTCCTATGGTTGATCTTAGTAAGGAAATCAACTAGTCAATGCTGGTTGAAGGCACATCTAGGAACAATTAGGACCATTCCACTTACACCAATAAAAACCCACAAGTCCAGCTGCGTCCTGTTCTTCCTGCTCTCCCTTCATTGGGAGGAACTGTTCCTGCTAACACCTGCCAAAACACACAGATTTTGTGGTCTGAACTTGTTCAGAGCCTCAGGCAGCACAGTCATATTTAATAATGATCTTGCCCAACAAAAGCCTGTCACACTAGTGATGAGACAATAGTTTCACAGTACAAAACTGGTCAGGGTAATGATGATAAGGTTGCACAATAAACCAATGAAAGACAGATCTAAATTGCCACTGGTTGCATTGTTGCAGGCTCTGACTTAATGACACATGAAGGTTTTTCACAGGTGCTCCAATGTGTGCTCATGCCCTCCTTGATCCATAGAAAAGAATTAGGTTAACTTCTCTGCAAATGTAACACTCTGAGTCACAAGTTCACAAACTTGGAATAGGGTGTTTTCTGAGGGAACATTTTCAGCTTTTCAGCACAAAGAAATATGTAAAGGTGGTATTTTTTTTGTTCTTTCTTCCCATTCTCCTCATCATGAAATGTAACAGGAACTGACTGCTCTTCCACCTATAAAGAAGGCAGGATATGGGAACTGCTAATTTTCCTCCAAGTGACATCTGAGTGTGATAATCAGGAGTCACAGAAGCAGGCACTGACAAATACAGGGCACTGAAAGTCACTTAGAGCAGATTTTATTTTGCACTATTTTTTGCAGGTGAACTGCAGAGATGCCGAGTGAGAAGGGACGTGCAGAAATTCCTATGATTATGTATGAACCACACCATGAATCCTACAGACAAGAGCCCACTGCACCAGAGTACTGTGGCCAGGAGGGTAAGCAGCTCTGCTGGGAGAGTTTTGGAAGGAGCATCTCACAGTGGTTGTGGGGTAAACATCAATAGCTGATTTCCAAAGCGTAACTGAGCCAGCTAATAAGGAGCTCAGCCTTGCCAGGACATGATGGATTTAGAAAGCAACTGTGCCAGCATATAAATCTCAGGAGTTGTGGTGGGCAGACTGGTAGCATCTCCTAACAGGAACATCACCTAAAATGTCAAAAAAGTGGTTTTGTAGGTTTACTTAATATTTTTTCCAACAACTCATGGCTTATTGAAAAAAGAATTGCAGTTGTGTCTCTTCAATAATTTCATATTCCTAACAAGCAAATGTTCAGCCAGCAAATTTGGTACAGGGACAGGCTGTATCTTGCTTAAATTGTAATCTAGTTTTCCAGAGGGCTGTTTTTTTCTCAAAGGCTCCTGCTGCCCAGAGGGATCAGTTCTGCAGCCAGGTTCTATACAGACAGCCCCTCCTCATCACTGTCCCATGGGGACACATAATTTCTGAAGTGCTGGTGATTCAGATTGACAACTGCAAGCAAGCATCTGCTGCTCTGCTGGGTTGGTTTTCCATGTGAAACCAGGCACTGCTCACACACCTATACTATATCTCACAGCACTCTTCTGTCTTCTGCCTGCTCAGTGAGCTCTTTGAAAACACACTGAGTTATCAGTGATTTTACCTTTGTTACCTTCCTGTTGTTGAGGAAATTGCCACTCATTTCCAGGGCAAGACTGGAGCAGAAACCAGGATGGAAGGTCAGATGAATGTAGCAACTAAAGTTGACTTGTTTTCAGAGCATTTTACTCTGAACAGCTCTCTCAGTAAATATTTTTGTCTTCAAATACCTCTCTGGCCTCTTTCTATACTGAGAAGAGCTTGGAAGGGATTGAGAATCAAAAATTTCACTCACAAGCTGCCCAACCAAGGGACAGGCACTCTACACTGAAACAATGAGTTGCAGTGTCTTATCCCTGAGAAGGAAATAGGTCCTTCACTAAAACATACTGAGTATTAACTAACTTGGTTTAGTATTAACTCACTATTAATGAATGTGGCTTTTTAAAATACATTCACGTAGGCTGATTGCATTCTTAATTTATCAGATTAGTAAAAGAACTAAAAAAGCACAAAATGTCTTACCAGCTTCTCTTCTCCCTTCTCCACAAAAAAAAGGTCCTTAACTTTTTTCCAGAATAAAGAGTATGATGAAACTACTTGACTGGAAGATGAGGGCAGATAAAATTCAACCTAGAAAAAGTCTCTAAATACTGACAGCAAAGGTAGAATCACTGAAACTAGTTAGAGATTCCATGGGTCCTTTACCAATGGAGTCCTTAAATTATGACCAAGTATCATTCCAGTGTTATGCCGGAATAGATGCAGTTACTGCTTTTGTGTTGAAAAATCATTTGGTTTCTCAGCTTACACGATGTAGAAAGAGAGACCAGCTAGTCACTGCAGGCTCTTTTGCCTTTAAAAAAAAATCCATGAATCAAATCAGCACTATTTTCTCCCATCCTGTACTTCACTGACCCATGTCAGGACACCCCCATAAGGCACTTCCCAGTGAAGCTTCTCCTCAGACTCCAAAATGGGCTTTCAGGAGGCAAAAGTTGCATATTTTTATGATTTTCCTTGTTTTTCTTTTCACAGGTGGCTATGAGTATCCTTCTCCCCCACCTTACTCCTATCGAGAAACAACCACCATCGAGCAACCAGGTAATTGCCAGAGGCAGAGTGTTTCTGACAAGATCTGTGGTTTTACATGCAAACAAAAGCAAAATGTTTTTGTTTTAAAATCAAGAGAGAAGATGGAATTTTCTCACCCAATCACAATTTAAGAGGCAGGAAAATTTCCCTGGGAATGCTGGAAGATGAGAGACTCAGACACGTTTTTCCATCTTTAGTCTATCTACAGAAACACTCCTTTTTAAAAAACAGTGTGGAGCTAGAACTTTCAGAACAAATATTGTTAAGTACAGGACATGTTCCTGTTCTAGTGCAGAAGCACAAAGGAGACTGAGGAAAGGCTTCAAAGAACAGACAGATAATATGTCTCAGAATAGGGAAGGAGACAGTGGTACTTCTAAAAATCTCTAAAACCAGAAAGTAATTAAACTCAGCTTAGCTACAGCCTACCTATCTAACAGACAATACCTTCCTACTCCTGAAGGTTTTTTTCAGGCTACAGTGTGAATGTATCCTGACTTTGTTTCAGGGTGCTTAAAATGGCATTTTTCACTGAAAAAACACCTTTCATGTACCTACAAGGGGTGGGTGCCCCTGAAGATATATGACAGTCAAGACCAGGGTAAAAATATGTGAGGGAAGCTACTGACTTCATTAACCAGGGAGAGCAACACCATCTGACTAATAGCAATTTTATCTCAGAATAACTACAGTTAACTTTCTTGTTGCTACTAAAAAGTTGATCCAGAAAGCTCCTCTATATCCTTCAAACCTCTTCTTCAGGGAGAACACGCACTTTCATGTTATTTTAAATATCAGAAAATAAATTCTCACTGTCAGAGTACATCCACCAGTGGGGGACAGAGACTACATGAATAAAGAGATTATCCCACAGGTAATTCTCTGTGTCCAAGTGAATGCTGACTACTGGTAGAAGCAGCACATTGGAATACAAAAACTAGCAATATATAAGCTCTTAAAAATAATGATAACATGATTACCTATAGAACACCCATGTTAAGAACCTACATTCTTCATTTAAGGCTTTATAACTTGATAAAGATTTGCTGTGCTTCTAATCTTCCTACTTCCCATTTCCTCTCCACCTCAGTTTACTTGGTGTCTCAGCCTCCCATCATTGTAGCTGGAATCTTCTCGAGCAAACCAACATCCACCATATGCCCTTCCTGCCGCCAGCACATCACCACACAGGTCACCTACAGACTGGGCAAGCTGTCTTACCTTCTGTGTACCAGCATGTGTATGGTTGGGTAAGCTTTCACATATACTGTCAAGATTCTTTATAGCAGGTTAAAAAAAAGAGTCATTAAGAAATGAAAACTTCTAGCTAGTGCATATATAGACAGTTTGTCCTTCTTCTCCCCTTGATAAGAAGTCATTCTGTCCATCCTAGATATAGTCATCGTGGCTACTGGGGATGCAAAACTGCTAAATTTATCTACTTCCTTACTATAATTTAGAATCAGGCTCAGAGTCAGACTAATGCATAAGGTGTCAGCAGTGAAGAAAATGTAATTTTTTGGATGATAATGTCAATATTAAGAGACTTGGGAAAGAAGTTAATTCATGCAGTGAGAAGGCAGATAGAGTAAGTCAGAGAAAAATCAGAGATGTAGCCAGCAGAGCCAATAAATCATTCCATGTATGTCCCTCTCTTTGGCTGTAGGTGCTGTTTTGGATGCTGCCTCATACCTCTCTTCATAAAGATCTTCAAGGATGCAGACCATTACTGCCCATACTGTCAGTTTCACATTTATAGATATAAAAGACTATAGAATCAAAATCTATGCAACCAGATTATGTCAAGTGTCTTTCATAAAACTACTGCTAGAAAACATACAGGAGCAGGCTTAGGTTCTGCAGCTCCCTATCTAGTGAGTCCAACAGGAACTTACCAGCATATAGCTGGACTGTCTTTAAAAGCTTTGAAGACTAATTTGAAGTGTCACTTGAATTTATGCTCTATTTGAATCATTGTCCTGAGCAGTGATGTGAGCAGCTAGTGAGTACTGCAGCGCTGCCACTGCTCCCCTCCCATCTCCAGCCATCTGGGACATAGACTCTTCTGGACCAAGAGGTTTGAACAAAACACACTTTTCAAGAGGCACTTACCTTCTGTTCACTGGAACTGACCAGTTGGGATTTCATTCTCTCTTCTCTTCTTCATATGGGACCTACCCCTGCAGAGCTGTGGGTGGTACAGTGTAGCTGGTTATTTATTAAAGAAACACTAACTTATGAGACTGTCTTTACTGTGTTATATATTGAGGTAAGAAAATAAACCTGCTATTGTTAGTAATAATGGCAAAACACCTCCTGTCTGCATTGCTTCCAGGCGCCGTTGCATCGAGAGCAGTCCCAAGTCAGACCGGGATCCCCTCTGTTTACATTTAACCAAGAACTAAAGGCAAACATGTTGCAAAGAAAATCAAAAATCAGCAAGCACATCTTGAGAAAAGTCACTGAAATCACAACACAAGGTTCTCATTTTACCTCTTTGACTTCCCACTGCTGTAACATTCAGTCACTTGTACAATCACATCTCTGTCCTACAGAGTCCTACAGGGTCCTACAGAAAGGCAGGGGAAGGAATTTTTAACATAATATCGGATGGGAGGACGAGAAGCAAGATAGCCTAATTGGTGGGGGGTAGGTTTGGACTTGACATAAGAAAGAAATTCTTTACAGTGAGGGTGGTGAAACACTAGAACAGGCTGCCCAGAGAGGTTGTGGATGCCCCCTCTCTGGAGGTGTTCAAGGCCAGACTGGACAAGGCACTGAGCAGCCTGATGTAGTGGGAGATGTCCCTGCCTATGGCAGGGGGGTTGGAACTCGATGATCTTTAAGGTCCCTTCCAAACTATTCTATGATTCTATCTCTGTCATTTCTTATCCTGAAGCCACCCAGACCCTGGTCAGCACCAACAGCAGCAGCTGATTGTTGCTGGCTGGAAAGATAACAGGAGAACCCCCCTTATTTCAAAGTTTTAACATCATAAATATTTCCATGTGACAACCACAATGACTTTGGGGAGCGGGAAGTGTGGCACAGACTGTTTCACTACCTTGGGTACCCTGCCCTTCTGCTGAAGGCTCTGCAGATACCACAGCTCCCACCTAGCCTGACATTACCTTTGATTAAAACTCTTCCTTTTAAATTTGTGCTCACTTTAAGCACAAGACACCCACATGCAGTTGCAGGTAGTGATAGTGTCTCCAGATTCCTGAAGATGCTCTGAAGGACAGGACCTGAGGCAGCTGGGAGGTTTCCCAACCTCCTCTAGGAAAGGGTTGGGAAAGAAGTACCACCAGGGCCATCAAGGAAGGTACCACTCATCTCTTGTTCCCTTTCCTGATGTTTTCACAGAAAATCAGCACAAAGTTTCAGCAGTGACACAGATTGAGGCCCCCAGGGCCTGGTGTCTGATGAGGTTGCCTTGCTGCCCGCTGCTCCCCTCATGGCGCCCGGGGCCTGCAGTGCTGCCACAGCACCACAGGGAACCCAACACCATGGTGACACTAGATATAAGCTGAGGAATGGCCACCCACACTGTCCACTCACCTCCAGCCTGGTGGTTGGCTATGCCACAAACAGCCCTTTTCAGACAGGAGTGTATTTTACAGCAGCTTGGCTAAAGCGGGCTGTGTGCCTCCATGTTCTTTTACATCAAGAAGTACAAGAAATGCAGTCTTCGGACTACAGAAACTCCAGTGAAAAACACACACTGACATCAACTCAAGTAAAAACTGTTGAGCAATGCTTCTCCAAGAAAACTAAGTCAATGCAGGACAAGAAACATCAGTTCTACCACCTGGGCCTTGCCACCCACTGGGCAGCACAGCCTGAGGAGACACATGGCCCCGCTGAGGAGAGCCCCAGGGCCAAGGGACCGAAGAGAATGATGCTCAGGGCCTCAGCCAGTCTGGCCTTAAACACCTCCAGGGAGGAGGCGTCCACAACAGGTGAGTAAAGCTGCTGCTTGTAGCAAAGCAGGACCTGATTTTACAACAGGGAGAGTGTAATCCAGCCCTTCATGGGGGGCTGAAACAGCAACAAGTCCAAGCTGTATCCCACTAAGCAAATCCTCCCCACAAGTCTCCTCCATACCTATACAAAGCCGGCAATCTAAATAAGCCACTTGGAAACAAACTGCCCCTTTTTTCTCATATTAATGGGGAACCTCCTGTGTTCCACCTTGCACCTATTGCCACTTGTCCTACCCCTGCCTGTCATTGAGAAGAATCATAGAATCACAGAATAGTTTGGGTTGCAAGGGACCTTAAAGATCATCAAGTTCCAACTCCCCTGCCATAGGCAGGGACACCTTCCACTACATCAGGCTGCTCAGTGCCTTGTCCAGAGAGGCACCTCTGGACACCTCCAGAGAGGGGGCATCCACAACCTCTCTGGGCAACCCGTTCCAGTGCTTCACCACCCTCACTGTAAAGAATTCCTTTCTTATGTCAAGTCTAAATCTACCCCCTTCCAATTTACATCCATTGTTTCTAGTCCTCCCATCCGATATTATATTAAAAAGTCCTTCCCCTGCCTTTCTGTAGGACCCCCTCCTTACTATAAGGTCCCCCCTGAGCCTTCTCTTCTCCAGGCTGATTACTGGAGGCTTTAGTCCCTCTGAGAAAAAACAAAGAGTTAAGAACATAGAAATTGCCACAGAAGTCAGGATTCACCTTCTGGTCAGCGCTTCCCAGTGTTATCAATTTAACTCCCAATACACAATTTAACAGAATTTATCTCTTCAATCTAATAAAAAATCCCCCCTGACTTCATAGCAAGCCATTTGCTTTCTCTCCCAAAATGAAGGGACAGGACATGGATTCAGTGTTTATCCTGGGCTATTTTATTTACATTATATACAGTTCCTACAGAAAACGATTTCTCACAGAGGGTATTAAATAGCAAAAGCACTGCGTAGCTGAGATGCAGGCAGTGTGGCCAGCAGCCAGCGTGAGCTGCAGGGGGATGTCAGGTTGGGAAGTCAGGATGGGATGCTGGGATGAGCTGGCAGGGTGGGACGCTGGAGGGGCAGCAGCTGAGGTAGATCCAAGTCACAAGAGGCACCACACACTCAGCACGTCCTGCGGCGCGACATCGGCCCAATCCTTCCGATGCATCTTTCGACAGCTCAGGTGCTTAGCCACACCAGGACACAAGGCTTCTTCTATTACAGGGTGCTGCTTTTGGTGGCTGTCACTCTCTAGTCACCGCTGGGATCTGCTTAGATCTCACAGAACGCTTTGGGCTCCCTCAGGGTAAAAGGCACTATGTAAAATCTACAGGAACAACACTTGCTATTTTTGTAAGAATTCAGACGGGCCATTAACATCATGATGCTGTGTGCCATGAAATGACATCCTTATTGCTTAACACTTACATTAAAATCAACTTCATTTAACGCATTCGCTGTCTATTATCCAAATGGAAATGGTAGTCATTTTGAAGGGAGTACTGTCGATTTTATTAGAATGAACTAAACCAACATACTGCACCTGAGTAAACCTCCTCCTCTCTTCATAGCTCTGTGTGTTCCCACATTTGAATAACAAAGTTCCTCAAGATCCAACAAAATTAAATATTCTCATTAAAAACTTCAGTTATGGAAAACTGCCTATGGAATGCCTTAAAACGTAATTTCCAAAACTAGTGTAGAAATAGCATGAATCCTGAAGCATGTAAAAACCAGTCGTCTAAAAATCAAAAGGCACCCAAACTTCACGTTGTTCATGGTATTTTCCAATGAAATAAGTAGTATTGTGATTTCTCAAGATATTCCCTCAATGCTGACAAATATCCATTAATTTAAAACTTAGTGACATTCAGAGACAAGTTCAATTTTATATCAGTGTACTATTAAATTCACAAAACCTAATTAGGGTTTACTACTCTGGTCAGAGTCTGGTTTTACAGAAATATTTTTAGTAAAAACCCTGACATTTACTGGGCAGTCAGTTTAGGTACTAGTAAAAACCCCACTTGGAGAGTGCTGTAATTCTCACCACGTTGATGCAAATACAAATCGAAGGAAAGCTTGATCCACTTAAGGCATGTCATTTAAGCACTTCTACCTTTAACCTATACACTCACATGACACAAAAAAGTAAACAACTAGTTTGAATGGAAATAAGGAGAAACCACAAGATATAAATTAAAGAGAAATCCAACCATACCTAAAGCTTGAGTGATTATAGTTTAAAACTACATGTATGAAATAGATCTTAAAATTTAATTTAAAGATACTTGCTAGTATTTTCAGTAATCACCAGAATCCATCTCACAGAAGAGTATCAAGGCCATCACATGTACACAACCCCTGCTAAGTGTTTATTGATAGGTCTGAGAAAGGGAAGCGTCTAAGCACTTGCTGGTTTAGTTTATGAACACAAGGAACACAGTACAGTGGGAATCTATTAAATGAGCTTACCTTAAGTGACTCCAGATTTCACTTTACACCATTAAAATATTAGACTTGAGGATCTGGACCACAGGATTTCATACAGGCAGAAAGAGTCAAGCCTACCACAAAGACTCTACTACAAGCTTTATAAACCAACTAGTAAAATATTTCTTTCCATTTGTCTTAATTGTACATGGCTCCTTCCTGGAAAACCTTTCATTTCCTAAGATCAGATGTGACTAGTTAGGAGGTTAAAAAAAAAAAAAAAAAGACAAACCTGCAGATCCCAAAACAATTTAACAGAAAAATCCACAAATTTTCCCCAAAACAACCAATATAAGGGTTATACAATTATCAACACTTAAGAAAAAAGAAAACCCCACACCTTTAGAAAAACCTCTCAAATGAAAACATGCCCCCAAACTCTGTTTCCAAGGAGAGGAAAAATCTTCTTCAATGTCCACGTACGTCATCACTCACCGGAGAAAAATTTTATAGAAAATTTTATTCAACATACAACATTTTCCAGCAAAAAAAGGCAATATACAGGAAGAGTTGTTGTACACTGCGGCTACAGAAACAAAATAAAATACTGGAAAAGAATGTAAAATTAAGTGTGGATTGCTGATCTATCTTTACTGCACTCAAAACTAGACACGCGGCTGGCATTAGCTCCAAAAGAAAAGGAAGCAGTCTGGGGACTGAAATAAAACTACTCACAATGAATATCAACATCAGTGAAATTCACTTGCAGACTCACCCAACAAAATTAACCTCCGAGTGTTAAATTGTACATGTCCATTCATTAAATATACAATTTCTTTTTTTACTTCTTTTTTCTTATTCCCCCCCTCCTTTTTTTTTTTTTTCCCCCCCCCTCTTTTTTTTTTTTATACAAAGTCAACAGCTTACTAAACACTAGTGAGCATGCCCTCTGTGCTAAAAGGCTATTTCTTGTGTTTTCCCCCATCTCCTTCCACATTTACTAAATCAATGATATTTATAATCCTTTCACTTGCTTTTGCCAACTTTTGAGTGTCATCCTATTTGCCAGAAGACGGCATAATAAATCGCAGCATTATTTATCAATGGCTGAAAATTTAATAAAAATACCCCGATTTCTCTTTTCTTTAGGACGAAGGGCATCCACTTGGCAAAACGGGATGCTAAGTAGGGACTAAATGAAAAGAAAACTAGGTTATTAAAAAAGAGTCTATGCAGCTGGAGAAGACAAAAATCCCGAATAAGTGCCAACAATGTACACAATGAAGTAGAGATTGCTATTTATTGATGATGTGAGTTCTTTTGCATTTACAAATGCACAAAAATGTCATTTAAAGTATAACTGAAGGAAATAAATCTGATGTGAGTCTAAACATAAGACTTACTAGCTGCAGTGATGGTGACCACCACTCTGGGAAGAGCAGCCAGCCAGCTTATGCCATCTATAAACGTACTACAGACAAATAGTTTGCCAATGTCAACTGTTCTACTAAACTCTTCCCTCATTATGCTGACAATTGCCTTGCATTACGTTTACCATAAAATAACTCTCATTGGCATCCAAGCTTTATAAAAACACCTTCATTTTGCTCAAAAAGGGCAGTCAATAGATACAGAGAAGCCAAACTGAACAGCCTCAACAAAATAAAATTAACATCAGCAGCAAATCCTCTTGCTGAAGACTTCAGATATAGTGCACGTGTACCAAAGTTCTACAGTTGTTAAAAAAGTGCACACACACACTTATTTTTGTCCCTTGCCTTGACAATCTGGTTAAGTAAGTCAGTTATGGATTTTAATAGCTTTTTCAAGGTAAGTGTAGCGACTTCTCTTTGGGGCTTTATTGAAATGGTCAAGCCCTAGCCATGGCCTTGGATGAGACATGTTGCCTGTAAAGAAAAGAGAGAAAATACCAAAATGAAATGTTGAGACTAAACTGTAAAGTTTTCTTTAAACAAACTGCTCCTATGTGTCCTGTTCACAGGGTGCTAGGAATGCAGGGTAGGGACAGCAGAACAGTCCTACAGCCCACAGGTCTGCTCTCCTGACTGCTGCTCTCCTTCCAGACATACATTTTACACCTCTTTCTGGATCAGACACCTGCTTTTTCTCCTCTTCTCCTCTTCTTCAGTCAGTCACAGGAGTTTACAGCAGTGAAGTATGTGGCAAAGTGAGAAATCTACTGGTTTAATTTATGGCCACAGGCACAAAGTAGCAGCTTTCACTGAAGCTGAGCCTGTTTGAAACAGGAGGACATCCATCATCTAAATATGACAACCAGCAGTATTTGCTAAATTATAAGTTATTTCTGCTGAATTAAGTTATTCCTATCACCTAGTTTAAGTGGAAATATTTAATTCATGTAAAATGCAAATAATTTATTAAGAAATCACTTAACTAAGGATAGTCATATTAAGATTGTAAAGAAAACATTTTTTTTTCATCTATTCAAACCAATAAGGTTTTAAACACAGTTAGTTTTTGTGAACAGCCACATTCCACATACTTCTTGAAAACGTAAGACATTCTCTTTTAAGACGTCCTCAATGCAGAACATCAAATGTTCTTTGAAGTGAAGTGATACAGGCAGAAACTAAATACCCCCCAGCAAGAAAAGCACACTCCTACTCTCAAAGCCACCAACTGCAGCCACTAAAGCATAAAACACTTGACCTTTCTGGTTGCCTGTACCTCATTTCTGGATATATTTTTCTCCAAATTATTTGTCTTTTTGTTTGACATAATAGTCAATGTCACTCCTAAGAGAGTACTGCCAATGTTGCTGAGATCACAATGTCTCAAAGACAGACATGAATTCCCAGCCCATTAGTGCCAGCACAATCCTTGCTACAGAGCATCTTTGGAATAGCAGAGGGACACTACTGACATCAGCAACATCAATCACATCAGGGAATGTCAAAATTTTGGTTCAAGCATGTGTTAAAATTTGGTTATTTGTAGAAATGCCTGATCCCCACACCCTGAAACACTACTTGACTAAGAAAGCACTAGAGTAGCATCTTATCACCCCACAGGAGAATTTCATGGGGGAATATGAATTATATCAAACCACATTATATCAAAGGGTCAACTTCCCACCAATTCTCAATTTAAACTCTTTAATATCACATTGACTCTTACAAACAATTCAAGTTTGTTCTTTTCTGATTTTGGCCAGGTTCTGTACTTTTGACCTAATTACCTAGTTAATCTTCCATGCTGCTTTGGGAATACTGGTGCTGTTTAGCTCTGAAAGTCCAACAGTTCATTTCAGCCTATAGCCTTCCCCTCACACCCCAAGAAAAATGACTCACAGAATAAACCCAGGGCTCTGCCTACTCTGAACACAAGACAGTTTATCTGCCTGTGGATAAATGACCACCTCTGAGTTATTCATCCAGAGACCCCTCACAAATCCAGTGTAGAAGAGGTCCCACCAGGGAGGGCAAACTTCTCTGCTCCTGGATGACTTGAGAAGCTGCAAGAATTCCAAGTTTTGACAAGTTCCCTCAAATTCATAGCCATGAACTAGAAGAAACCTGGCTGTGCAACATAATGCAAGGAGAAGGCTTGCATTCCTGCACAGTACTCAGGAACAGGATAGGTCTAACTCTTGGTGGACTTGAAATTAATGGATAGTTACAGAATTTCTTTACAACTGCTACTTAAGTCCAGAACACAGTTTGAGAAAAAAATCAGAGGAACTTTGGCTCTATGACAACTTGTCAACATAAACCAGAGCTCATAATTGTCAGAAAAATAGAACTGCAGGGAGCAAGTTGTCCTCAATCTCATTTCTACCAGACAGAGCTTTCTGGCTTTCAACAGAGCTCCGTCTGCAGATCCAAAGGTGCCATTACCAACTGAAATCCNGGATAGGTCTAACTCTTGGTGGACTTGAAATTAATGGATAGTTACAGAATTTCTTTACAACTGCTACTTAAGTCCAGAACACAGTTTGAGAAAAAAATCAGAGGAACTTTGGCTCTATGACAGCTTGTCAACATAAACCAGAGCTCATAATTGTCAGAAAAATAGAACTGCAGGGAGCAAGTTGTCCTCAATCTCATTTCTTTCTGGCTTTCAACAGAGCTCTGTCTGCAGATCCAAAGGTGCCATTACCAACTGAAATCCTCAAAAGATGACTGCGTGGAACTCTTGAAGGATTAACCTTGTTTCTTCCTATGCATAAATTCCTCAGACAAAAGAGCTTTAAAGATCAGGCAAGTAAACAAGATGGAAAAACATTCACAGATTCAGAGCAGAGCTGCATTTTTAGCTTGGTGAACCACCTCTTAGGGAAAGTCTAAGAAAAAAAACCCAAACCACCTCTAAACAGCATCTTATTCACATGTACACGTGCTCTTGCTAGGTCCTTCAGATTCATCAAAGATACCAAGAATGAGCAAGAAGCATCTTCAATGAATATGACAATTCCATGCTTCTTTGCAGTACAGTACCACTTGAAATAAGAATATTTTGAGAATACACCTTAATATTTTCTAGGTTAACACAGGCATACATATTTCAGTAACAACATAAGAATCAAATGTACAGGTCAGTAATTCTTTGAAGCATGCTGCTACACTGATAATTGGCCCACTTGGTCACTCAAAAGCACACTTTTAACTCACAATGAAGCAAGTTATGTAGATGCCTATAAAATATATCCTTTCAAACTAATATATCCATTTCACACAGTTAAATGTATATAAATACCTGCTCAGTTGCTACATTTAATGTATTTGATAAAGAACAATCTTTTTCTGTATCCTGNTTATGTATATGCCTATAAAAATATATCCTTTCAAACTAATATATCCATTTCACACAGTTAAATGTATATAAATACCTGCTTAGTTACTACATTTAATGTATTTGATAAAGAACAATCTTTTTCTGTATCCTGAGTAAAGGATAATCGCATGAGTGCAAGGGGAGAGCAACTAAAACGGGTGAAAACAACAGTCAGGTTATCCAAAAACTCACCAGGTTGGGGCTCAAAATCTTTCAAGTTCACTTCATACTCATCTTCATTGAGATATTGTTGTCGGCCCATCATTACAATTGCAAATTTAAACTATGGAAAGGAGGGGAAAAAAGGTAAGATACTGCATTAAAATAAAGTCTTCGTGTCTTATTTAACTAACACACATCTGGTCATGAATACTACTCTTCAGGTGTTGAAAAAGTCCAAATCCATTTAAAAGCTTCATCAATATCCTTGACAATTGGATAAAATGATGCTCAGGAAATGATGATGCATCTGGAACACAGTCCTGGTTTAGGTCCTCCAGTAAGAGCGTAAGAGGCTGGAGTCCATGGCATTCCAGAAGCTAAGGCAAAGGGGTTTGTTCAGCTCAGAGAAGCAAAGGCTAAGAGGGGCACCTAGTCTTCCTCCCACTTACAACTCTTTCACAGAAGACCACACTTGAAGAGTTGCACAGCAATTGGAGAAGAGGCAACCATCACCTGCTGAGTAATTCTGACTACACCTAAGGGAAACAAGTGCCCTCACACCGAAAGCAGGGATGCTCAGACATACTTTCTGGTCCTTCCCCTGGGAGCTTTCAAACTGCAACCTCGAGTAGGTTCAAGCTAGTTCTGATCTGAGCTGTAATCTGACATTTTTGGCCTCTAGAGGTCCTGCACTGTCTAAACTTTTCTTTCACGTTTTGCTGAGTGCCTCTTTTGATGCAGGCCAGAAATACTACTGCTAGATGCCCATGTAACTATTCTTAGAAAAAGCCACTGTCCTACTGATCAAAATCCACATTCATGCCAAATCTGTGGCTTAGTGTCTACAATCAACAACAAAAACCTCTACCAACTTGCCATTACCTTTTCAAATTCTTTTTCTTGTATGTCCAGCATTGTCTGAATCCTCTTCATAACCTCTCTGAAGTGTTCACCCTAATTACAACAAGAAGGTTAATGTGAAAAAAAATTTAGGAAAAAAAGGACACTTCGTATTTCTTGCTTCGAGCTTCACTGAAATATACTGACGCCATCTCTCAGTTATTTACAAAATTACACAAGTGCCAACATCATCCACTACAACACACAGTAACAATATAGATCTGCTGAATTTATAGGAAGTTCCAGGTCTCAGTGATTCATCATTATGCAAACTGCCCCATAAATCAATCAACTGCTAGTGACACAGTTGAAAGTTGAATAAAAAGTCAGAAAATTAGCAGCCAAATAGGAATTTGGAGGGGAAAAAACATCATATCCCTTATAAGCATATTAAATTGTAAAACCTCTCTGTCTGTAACTTTCTGTAGTATGTTTCTATATGCTGTGCAAGCTAAATGTCCCAAGGAAGCGACGGATATTATCAACTTGAAGATCAATAATATTTATCATTTGTCATTGACAGGAAATGCAAGGGAAGTCGCTTTCACCAGAAATCACACAGGTTTTACCCTAAACTGATCAAAAATATACAAATGTAATAAATTTCTATGGGATGCAGAGATGTGGACATCTCATTGCAAAACTTTTTAGAATAGCTGGGAATTTTCATACAAACTAATAGACATGAAGCAGAGAAAGTTTAGATGCAAATTGCTGACAGCCCCCAGAAAAACAATTAGATAGTCTAAGAGTTAATGTGACATTTGGCTGGAGCAGAATCACATTAAAACTTAAGAATTTGAAATTAGACTTTCAAAATTAGCTTTCACTCTTGCATTAACTTCCAGTCCTAGAAGATAAACAACATCAAATTACTGAAGTTATTAAATGCACAGTGATCTTAGAAAATGTGGAGGAAGGGTTTTTTTTAATATGTAATCACATCTCAGTAAGAACTGAAATAAAAATGGTCCAGCTACTTCTGCCAACAAGTTTGCATTGCAGTTACTAAGGTGGTATTGGAGAGGGAATTTTAAGTTTGTTGGGGTGGTTCTGTGGGTGGTTGAGAGGGGTTTTGCTTTTGATAGTATTTCAAGTCCCTGCTGAGTCTGAGTGCCTGCACAGTCTCACTGAATAACCTGTACGTGCGAAAGAGAACCAAGAAAGCGAATGATTTAAGTATAAAAAGCCATAGATGGCTCCTACAGTACAGAAGCAATATTTTTCCTAGGCACTTTTAAAATCAATCAATTTCTTCTTTGAAAGTACTTTAAGAAGAGTTGATCAATATAACCCTTTGGAGAGGAGAAAAAGGAAGCATACTCTACCTGGTGTATCCTCAGCAAGAATGGAATTCCAAACGTCCCAAAAACCTCTTTGTGGAAATGAGCCACTGTAATTAGCATCTCATTTTCTTTATCTATATCTACCTGGTCCAGAGGAATTTCCTAGATCCAGACAAAAAATTATGTATGCATTTAGCTAAAACTACAAGTAACTTATTAAGTAACTAAAACATAACTGATGTACGGCTACTGATGAAAAACAAGTCTATTTTCAAACAATTAAAAGAACAGTGCTGCTTGCCAGTCTTCTTTTAGACAAGTTGGGTGGAATAACAACAATTCCACTTCCCCAACTCAGTAAATACTCTCCTGACTTCCCCAAATGTTTGGGTTTTTTTTAATATGAACTCTTTCATCAGTGTGGCAACAGCTCAAAGCAGCATCACAGACTTATTGTCATCATGACAGTTTACACTGGAAACTAATTTTTTTAAAAAATCCTGATCTTTGAGGGAAATTAACAGAATGAATGATGAAATGTTTAGAGAAAAATCACACAGTAAGTACCAAAATTCATCTGAAGGTGCTACAACTTAACAGAAAAAGCAACAAAATCTCCTGAAATATTTAAGTTTAGGATATGAAAATGAGGTCTAAGCATAAACACATAATGAGTTCACAAATAACTCCTGGAATTATTGCTAAGGCAGCAAATGCCCTACAGAATAGCTCTTGTTAAGTTTTCATAAAAATTACTGAATGCAGTTATTACAGGAAAGCAAATGAAATAAAGGAAAAATGCTAGAGGGATTATCTTTGAAAGTACATATAGATTATCATGCAATCTAGCTTGCTGCAAGTGCCACAGCCTTAGAAAACTGGAATCCAAAAAGAGAGAATACCCCTTGAAAGAGTTTCTTCTCTCAAAGTATTAAAATTCCTTAGAGAAAGTAGTATTTACCTCTATTCGAAATGTTCGACTTGTTGCAGGTGACAAACACTCTAACAGCTCATCTTCCTGATGGACACCAATTATTTTGTAACTTACAATTTCTAGCAGCCTTCAAAATAAACAAGCAAGGAAAGCATTAAAAAAAAATAAATTAACAACTGAAAAAGAAAAATCAAGGCAATATTTCTGTCTCAAACCTTGAGAAGAATCGGTACAGTCAGGGTACAAAGAGATGCTAAACTGCATGAATACCACCTTTAATTTTTGCTAAGGACTAAATTTAATCTGTGAAGTTACAAGAGGTTAAATTACTTTGAGCTTATGGCAAAAAAAGGCCAGTACATGCAATTATGAGACAGTGGATTTTAATGTAAATTATCTTTTACACTATATAAACTATCTTTTACACTCTATAAATTATCTCATTTTTAAGTCTTAAGTGAACAGTACGAGATTCTTGAACTGGAAACAATTATCAAATGCAATTGTTAATTCACAATTGTTAAATGCAACTTATGCATCTTAAACATGCAACTTCTGAAATATCAAATTATTGTATAGAATTTGTATTTGTAGTTAATGAGAGCTCTCTTCACTATGTGAATCTGGAAGCTCTTTATTCTTGGCATTTAATCAAACTTCATTTGATACCGTGGGAACCACTGTTTTATTAAATTATACATATACTTTTCTGCATAAAATCTACATTATCACATAAAAGAAATAAAACCCTTCAAGCTTTTACCTTAACTTCCCTGAACCTTTTTCAGAGAGTTCTACAACTTTTTTACATTCTTCTAACAGGTCCCGCACGCACCCATGCTTATCTGGATATACTGTTATTTCCTGTGGAATTTGAAAAACAAAAATCATTAGAAAATCTGAAAATACAGCCAGTCATAGAAAATCCCAGAATACACTGGATTCTCCACCAAAAATGTATCTTTAGAGGGTAACAATTACTTAATTTAACACCTATGTTAACTTCAAAAAAATTTTAAGAACTGCCACAATTTTAAAAAAAAAAATTATAAGTTTTTGGTGGTTTGGTGTTTTTTTTTACATAAGGCACAAATTTGATCTAACTTCATTGTTCACAATCACAGCCCCAGCAGCTTTGACACAGAACTGAGAGCAAGTGTGTAAGAGCCAGCAGAACTCACCTCTTCCCTAAACTGGCTATTTAGCCATATGCATTTAAAACTTCTTCTGTTCTCAAAATCAGTTATTTTCATTTTGAGCTTAGGGAAGAAAAAGAAAAACACTTTAGGCATACTTTATAAAGGGCAGAATTGTAGTTTTTTAATTCCCACCAATAAAAACTAAAAACCCTTACCTGTTGATAGTAAAGTTTTTTAGGTTGCCTAGGCTTGAAGAACTGCAGAAGATCTCTTAAAGTACCTTCGTAATTATGTCTAAGAGGATTTCCAGGGCCATCCCTGTAACTACAGAAGGAAAAAGAGAAACATCAGGGTCTTCCTGAACCAATAAATAAATAAATCAATAAATCAAAGTACCAAGATACAATCTTTCTTCCTGCCTAGCACAGCCTGGGCAGCACTATGTGATTTTAAAAAAGGGTGAGTGTATGGGAATGGAAATACCACTGGCTGTGTTTGGTGACTCCATTGGGTGTTTACAAGCTCACCTTTAGCACTCCAGGGTGGCAGATCTACATTCTTTACAAACTACTGGTGCAGTAAAACAAGCTTTAGGATTGGGAAAGGTTAATTTATGGAGCCACATGACACAGCAAATTCCAGAGTGGCCACAGCACTGCAAACTATAACCAGCTGCTTTAATTGCAACAGTCTCATTGATGATGAGGGGAGATATCCACAAGCCAATAAAGAGCATTTACATCAACACAAAAACATGTTGCAATTTGTGTGTGCACATTATTCCTGAGCATACACATTTAATTACTAATAAGCTATTTTCTGCTTTAGTTTTATATAGATAAATTCAGTTATATGCAACTGTGCCTGAAAACCATTTCAACCAGAGATGTCCCTTTTAGCAGCTCTGAACTTGTAATAGATCATTGTCATCTGCCTAAAAACTCGTTTGCAGACATTTGAACTAACTCCTGCAATTAAACCAGCATAATCATCAAAAATCCTGCTTTTATGTGTGATTGTTTCTGCTCTCCTCCATTCCAGAAACCTGCATTGAGTGAAAACAGCACTTGCATGAGCTTAATAGTTTGCCCCACACGGTTCAGCTTTAAAATAATTAACAACTTTAGAAATTTAAACAGTGGTTTGTTAAAAAGTGTCTTTTTTCCAATTACACTTACTAGAACTCCTCTAGAATGTGCAATTCTTTAAACTTCTAGAGCCAGTCGCTGCAATACTTAAAAATATTTAAGCAACCTGCTCTGCATGCCAGGATGGTAGTAGCAGTTTACTGGTAAAGAATTAGTTTCAGACAGGAAAAAAGCTACAGATAAGTGCTACCTATCTGTATTTGGGCTAAGTATTTTAAAGACTGGTTCAAACACAGAGCAAAAAGTTCATCTTACCCCTGGGACTTGAAGAACTGTAATAGCATTGGATCCGTATTAAGTCTTTGAGCAACTGTCTTTGCAACCTGCAAATAAATTTTTGGTAAGTTCTGAGTTATTTCAGACAGTTACAGCTTTTCTCTATAATCACACATTTGTTATATGTTAAAAACATTACACAGCTGAATCTCCAAGAAAGAGCCACTATGTCTGCTTCCTCAGGCAAAATTAACTGTCTTCAACTTCTGAAAATTGCAGCAGATAACCAGACAAACTAGAAGAAAAATCACTCTCACTAAAAGGCCACAAAAACCACAGCAGGTTTGGTTTTGTTGTGCTTGGGATTTTTTTTGGGGGGTGTTTTTTTATTACTTTTTTTAATTACAATATTACTGGGGAAATAAGCTCTTTGAAAATTCCCACTGTTCTTTGATTCACTGCCAGGACACTAGTTTGCAACTTTCCATTACCATTTTTCACTGCCTCAGAAAAAGCATGGAGATTCTCTATTTTTCCCTAACAAGATCAACTATAAAGAATTTGCACTGCAATTAAAAATTAAATAAGCCAAAGCAGACCACAAGAAAGGGACAGCAAAAGTCATCTCTGACTTCCCCTGTGTGCAGGTGCTCAAATCTTCTCTCTTTGGTGACAGAAAATAAACTCTGCTGGTGATATTCCAAGCACAAAATAAGCTTCATGGGATTCCCAAGGTACTTTTCTTTCAATAGCTAAAATAATTTGAGCAAGTTTTACATGTCACTTAGAAAGCAAATGCATGAAATAATTGGAATATAATTTCCCTGACAGAGCAGTATGGCATATCAAGAATGAATCCTACAGTCAAATAACTCACTATTAATAAAACTGGAGGGGTTAGAGTATTTTCTTCTTACAAGCACTAGTGGCTCCCTTAAATTTTTCATTACCACAAAGCAATATGTGTGCAAGAACAGATTTTCTCTCTTCTAAAATTATATGTATAATTTGCTTCAGAATTAATGCAAAAGTTTCTGTCAGAACAAGAAAAAAAAAGCAGAAAAACCAATAAAACACATGCCTGAAAGTAATTCATCCTATTGGATAAAGTAACAACAAAGCCTGGGTCATTGGGGATGGTTTTGTCACAGAAAATGACATCCACACGATGATAGAGGTCTCGGAAGTATTCTTTAGCTGTTGGTAGTTCACTGCTATCATTTTCTGGGTCATTCCTACAAAAGCAAACAAATGATAATCCCATTACATCTCACTTTGTTACACACAAGGCAGTGAGGGCTTTCAAAAATGTTCTACAATAAATCAGCAACAGTTGAGATACAGAAATGAAGTCAAGAAACCTTTTTTTAGAGCCAACACTGGTACACAGCAGAACTAACACAGTCAGTAGTGATCCACACCCCTGCGTGCGTACTTGTGTGTGGTGCAAGGGCACACACACACGCTGTGCTCCCTCACTTGGCAAGCTGGCTGTGCTGATTCTGGCCATTCTAGAAGCAGTCATCCCTCCCTCCCACCCTGGCACATCACTACATTTCTGGATTAATGCTGCCACAGCTTTCCATAAACTCCTGTACTGACTGATGTGCCAGATGTGCAACAGCACTCCTTGAACCACAGCAACACAGCAGTCAGTACAGACACTGGTTTGGGTCACTACTGACTGGTACCCCTATCTCAGCACAGAAAGAGCACCAGGGTACAAACTGTGCACTTATCCAGGAGTCAGCAGCCAGCCAAAGGTGCATAACACCAACTGGGTCAACAGGGAATGCGAATTCCAAGGCATGATATGAGAAATACATTCATCTCACAAAATCTGGGGTAAGAGTGCTGAAGATAGACTAGCTGGCTTCCACCCACTGTCAGCCCAGGGAGAGAAACACAGCAACACAGTTGGGTGTGACCATCAGGAGTGTGAGCATAGAAATGCTGATTTATAGCCCTGCCAAGTTTATGAAAGATCCCTTTAATGGATGCAAGATGCACGAGTTCTCCTTTTGCCTTGGAGAAAACTCCAGCTGAAGCAGCATTACACCCATGAGTCATATGCTCACGTAAATAGAGAGCATCTCATCACCAGAGACCAGTATGGATGTATTGTGAGCAGGAGTAAAAGGAAAAAAAAAAAAAAAGGGAAAGCAGGTCAGATTAGTTCTAGGCTGAAAGAAGATACAAGTCAAGAGCTCTGTACAGGGGAAATAGTACAGAACTTGAGATGGGAAATGCTGCTGCTGGGCTCTGCAGAGTCTGAGTTACGGAAGCTCCGCAGAACTTGGATGTGTTGCTGAACCACACTCTTTGGTAACATTAAGACTTGGTTTAGGTTATTAGTTTTCCTAAACTAGCATGAAACCTCCTTTTCCTAAAATAATGTGGGATGTGACCTTTCAAACACTATCAATACTGGGTTTTTTTCCTTTTAGAAATGAGAACGGCTGAGAATATGTCTACTGATGGAAAACTACAGTTTTTTGTTACAAGCGCTAAGTTAAATAAAGTTCGGTTTCAAAGTAAACAAGGTGATTTAATCACAATGATAAGACGCCCCCTTAAAATACCTACTTCTGAAACACTATGATGTCACCATCCATGAGTTCATCAAGAGCTTTATCAAGGGATACATCATAGTCTTGAATCCTTTCTGTCAAGTTGGGTTTAACTTCCTGAAATAAAGAAGAGAAATTGTTGATCATATAGGATAGAGGTCACAAAAGTTATGACATAAGGTAACTTGTATCATCTTTCAACTGAAACAAATGGATAGACATAGACATGTAAATTAAAGTGTGATCTAAGCTAAGGTTCAGATACATCTAATTGTTACTGATTGAGCCAACTGCTCCTTTTTACCTTTGGAGTCTCACTTAAGTTCCATTAATTTTTTAAAGTATTTTATCATTAAGCATGATCTTGTTAGCACTGAAAATGTTCCAAAATTCAGAGATTAATTTTCTCACATTGCAGCCTCCAGGAAGCTTGGAGAACACTAATTATATTCACTTACTTTAATAATGCAGGACTTCCATACTGCAATTCCCTTGTCTTTTTTATTTTTTCAAAATAAAAAAAAAGTCATAGTATAACCACACTTATTATAAAATATCTATATGCATATTACATATTCATACTTGTAGATTGACCTTTCTATCAAAATGCAACCCTGAGCTGCACAGGAGGGAGGGAGGGAGTACCTGACAGTTCTGCTTTTTAGGATGGAAGCGTGTGTGCTCCCCTGGAACTGATAGAGCACCATGACTGCTAAGAAAAATCCCAATTAAAAAAATCCTAAAACCTTGTTCTTACTAAAGCAAGGACATTGCTTGACAAGATCTGCATCTTCAGCATTTAACAAATACAGCAGGTCAAGGTTCTGTATTTGGGCAGAAATTCTGTGTTTGGGTTATGCTATGTTGTGTTCTGTGACTTCTAACTTAGGGAAGGAAGAAGAAAATGCAACATTTTCTCATCACCCTTAAGGGGGGGGCATTGAAAATACAACAGCCAATAATTTTAGCTTGATTAACTCCTTTAACAACACAATCCACAGATTTAGCAGAGCAAAACAATCATGTAGAACTTCATGTACACATTTTTGTTTCTAAAGCCTCAAACTTCTAGTTGCTGTACTCTAAATATTTTTTAGACTATTCATTTAAATGATTATTTACAATACTCTCGCAGCCTTATGGACTTCAAAACTACAGGTTACAGAGTGCTTATGATTTATAAAATACCATTTCTGTGAGCAAGTTTTCTTTCACCAATAAAGTTTTTTCTCTAGTTATACCATATGAAGGACAATGTTGCTGAAAGTCTATCAATACAAACCTCATAGAGGATAAGGTTAGTTTCTTGTGGAAATCCTGCTCTTTCGCACATAACTGGAAGCAAGTCACCTATAGGAGTAGAAAAGGAATGTGAAATGTGTTACACAGTAACTGCAAAATACCCTACAAGAAGAGAACTCATTTTTCTGCTCTGGACAAACAGTTTTTAGAGCCTAAGAAAGAGGCTCTGAAAGGTTAAAACTTCTCAATCAAGAGACAGACTTTAAACATTTCCTTCCACATCACTTGAACAACAACAAAAATATGTTCAAGGATATCCAGAATCAAAGAGATCAAATAACATTGGTCATTCTCCTGAGAAGAATCTTTTTAAAAAACCAAGGAATTAAGGCAAGTAAAATGCAAAATTAAAGAGCACATACAAGCCAACAAAATGACAAATCAAAGGGGCTATTTGCTGAATTCCTTAAATAGAGCCACATGAAAACCAAGACTCACACCCCATCAAGTCTGCACAGCTGCTCTCAGTGCTCTCAGGCTGCCACAGGGAGAAGTTGTCCAGCAGCTATTCTAAAAGCTATTGCAGAAGTACATTTCACAAAAAATAAAGAAAACTTGAAGGAAAAACCCAAATTGGGCAGCAACATCACATCACAGAGCCTTACAGCAAATTTGAAGCAGATGCTGATGTTCAGTAACATCTGTGAATACAGCAAACCTGAAACCAAAAATTAACTGATGGGGTGCTTGAGCATTGCCCTCAGCCTTCCTCAGTTTCACTGACACAATGTGGGGAAGAAAACTGGAAGAGGACAGGAATGCTGTTGGGAGAAATCAGGATTTCTTTCTGTGGCCTACTTTTGATTTCAGTGATAAATTGACTATTGGAAGAAGACATGCAATCTATTGCCTATTCAAAATGCAATTGTAACAAAGAAAGCAAATTGTAACACTTACGTATTTTACAGGATATAGGTGTGTAGATATGCCCACAATAATTCAAACTCCGAGTCTTTGGATCATACATCTTCAGAAATAACATTACATCATCTACAAATTAAGAAACAAGGTGTCAGGCTTATTATAGTATGGAGATAGTATAGATATTTTTCTTTGAACAGTAGCGAAGACTTTTTTCTTTATCTTTGATTTATTAAACTGATTGATGCCTTTTATTAAGAAAAAAAAAATCACCATTTAAGAATTCTGAAAACTACTTTTTATCAGAATGCTAGGCATGAAAGGACCACAAGGATCTCTTGGTTCAATCCTTCTTGGTATAAACACATACACATACGCACACATATATATGTACATGCCTGTGTGTGTATATATGCTTGTATGAACAACATTGAGTGATCCCAAAAACATATGAACATGTCTTATGCTGAACAACAAATGAGAGAAAACCTGCATGAGACAAACTAATTTCAGATGGGAACTTAAATATCATTATGAAGGAGGGAATGCACTATGTTTTCTGAGATATACTTTTTTTCTATTTACTCAAATTTTGACATATACGCTTACGATCTTTATCAAACTTGGGTAATGTTGCTCCAGTAGCAGCCATCTCTGGATCTACTGTTTCCAAAAATATTGTCCATGGATTTTCATTGTCACTGAGCTCAATCATCTACACAGAAACATGTGGAAGAAGAAAAAAAATACTCTGTAGAATAGAATATAATCTGATATCTGCATTTGCATCAGACACAGGAGCATGATGACATTCTCTAGTCGGAGAATGATGTTTTTCTTTTTAGTTCTTATTTAAACTTACACTACTTTTTAAATTTAAAAATATATCTAGAGCTATCTTTTCTACAGCAAAAAAATTACTTAGCTTTAGAAGTAACTGGACAGTGAAATAAATCACTGGATTTTATGGTATTTAGACACAATGTTTTAATCAAGATATTTCATTAAATCCTCCCAAATAATGGAAGTCTCAAAAAGACACTACTGTTGGAATTATTACACAAAAATCATGATCATGCTTTTTTTCATGAAAGTCATGTGCCACACGCTTCCCTCTTATTTGCATCAACCCACTAACTTTTAAGTCTTAAATATCAAACTTTACTAAGCATGTTAGATTAAAACCCTGAAAAACCTGATGTCCCCAACTTAGAAATTCTACAAGAACTAAAAATCATGAGTGATGTACATAAAAAACACCCTCTATAAATGAATAATTACCGTTTTATTGCCATCTGCTTCATTATCTAACATGGCAGGTCTTTTTGTTCCATTACTTCTTGCTTGCATTGGCCATAATCTGATTTGATCCTGGGGAAATCCCTAAAAAAAGTAAAAATTGTGACAGTAAGTAAACAAACAAAAGGGCTTAAAATACTTCTATTAGACTCAAACAGATCTTCTGTCTTAAAAGGTCTTAACTATGCCTGCTTTCAATACCTAGAGAAGTTAATGACTATGAAACAACCATAAAGTAATGAAATAAATAGGTGGGGATATCCAGCTACACAAAACTTACCATTGTTTGAGAGAGATTTTGAACAAATTCTGTAAGTGTGGAGTTTTTTAATACTTTGAAAACAGTGTACTTCACTTTTTCTTCATCATACATATCATTGCCTTGATGACCACAGAATTGATCCTCTGCAACTATCTGAAAAATTACATTTAAAGGTTAGTATTCATATTAGCTGCACAATACCTTCACATGATGCTTCACTGTACAACATCACTGCTCCTCTGGACAGTGGCATATTACTAACACTACCTGTGCTCTTAAGAAGGAGATTTGCAGGTATAGAGATGACAATGAAATTTCAAAGTTGCAATTGATAGTCAAATCAGAGTAAGTAATTAAAATAGGCTAATTCTTACAAAACCTGAACAATTAAAAACTGGTTGTGCTTAGATCCCAATCTCAGAAACATGTGCTCTGACAATTATGGCACTTTAAAAAAGGCTATGTAATTATTTTTAGTGGTGTAATGCAAGGTGGCCAACCTAAAATGCTTCCTGTATCTCCCACAGCTGCCTCACACTCTTTGATAAGAGAAAGAAAAATGATGCAACTCTGTCAGTCCCACCCCTCAGAACAACCCCAGTGTAAATGCAGGGTGCAACATGCCAAACTTCACCCCTCTCTCTACATACGAGCTCCAGAAAGAGGAGGCAGAGAAACATGGAGGCAAATAGAAAATGGGTTCTATTTATTTCTGCCAGATGGGCTTTGGAAAGAGCCATAAACTGGGTTCCTTAAGGCAATTCATAACAATCTAGTCCATCTGGCTTTTCCAAAAAGATAATTGCAAATACAAGCACTCTCTCCTTCTGCTTCGACTTGATGAGTTCAGTCTGGCAGTAGTCCAGGCTTGCAGCCTATGGCTGGAAGCATTCTAATTTTAGAAAGTAATTCCTGAAGGAGACAGAAGTGCAGTGGCAGGGCAGCCATTTGAAATGGTCTGGTCCTTTTCCTTTCACCTAAACTTACTATTTTTACATGCAAACACAAAACTTCTATAGAAAACAGAAATATCTATAACATACAGTACTGATTGCTTCGTTAGGATTTATTGCATACATACTCATGTGTACTTAAATCACCATTTCACTTCAAACACTACTTCCAAACAATGTAAATTGAAAAGAAAAGTAATCAAGGTTTGTCTTGGGTGGGTCAATAACCTGAATTTTAATATTAAGGTAATTGCAACTTCATTTATTTCAAAAGCTGACCTGCACTTGCATATAGAGGTGAGCTTCCTGCCTCTCCTTCCTCTTCTGAGCTTCTATCCTCTTCTCTTCCTGTAGCCTTTCTACAAGTTGTTGAGGAATATCATGGTCCGTGACAGGCTGCAAAACCTCACCTGTAAAGCAGATTTTGTGCTGTTATTTTCAAGATTTACATTGATTTACACACTTGACTATCTTATGATACAAATTCAAAATTGGCTTTTTTATCTTTTAGTTAAAAACATGGTTTGATATAATCATGTTTTGGCAAAGGAAGCATTTTCTATCCCATGCCAAGATGGACCACTTCCATGAAACATCAAATTCTGAGATAAATACTCATATTTCAGGGTTTTAAAAGTATTTACCACCATTAAATTTTTTTAGTACACATTTATCTATAATCAATTAGATTTAGTTTCCATCACCAAAGTTAGTTCACTCATTTTTCCATATGAAAAACCAAGCAAATCTGAGGGAGGTCCAACTAGATAGAAGGGAGCCCCTTTGAATATGAAAGCTGTCAACAATTCAGAAGCAAAATCCATCCCTAAATCCCTGTATGTAAACCTAACTTGGAACACAGGCATAGAGTTATACGTACTCAATTTGGATTCCCTGATGTAAACCAACATGTAAGCATTGGTACAGTGCCGGACTGATAAGTCATCATCATGACCACCATAGTTGTGTTCAATCGCTTCTTCCTTTGTACATCTTGACACAACATCATCATCAAATTTACACCACTGGAGAGAAAATTTTTAGATCATTTTACTAACAAAACCATACAATTTCACCCACTGAATTTTACCAACAAACCTTGAACAATAAATAAAGCCTATTTCTGACACATCTTTTGGCTCTTTGCTCTGCACGTAGCTTGAGTTTAAAAAGAAAAATCTAGTTCAGCAGAATCTGTGGTACAGGCTACCTGTGCTCAGTCTAAGGAATGCAGTGATTTGTTCAGCCTACAGAAGAGATGGCTCAGGGGGGACCTCATAGTAGCTTATCAATATCTAAAGGGGGTCTACAGAATGGCAGGGGGAGGATTTTTAATAGGATATGTGACTGAAGGATGAGGAGTAATAGAAAGACGGGAAGATGGGAGATTTAGGCTAGATATGAGAAAGAAATTCTTTGCTGTGAGGGTGGTGAAACACTGAAACAGGTTGCCCAGAGAGGCTGTGGATGCCCCCTCTTTTGGTAGTGTTTAAGGCACTGAGCAACTTGGTCTAGTGGGAGGTGTCCCTGCTTAGGTCAGGGGGATTGGACCTTGATGATCTTTAAGGTCTCTTCCAACCCAAACTATTCTATGATTCAAGAAAATATTTGAACATTTCACATTGAATGGCAAAATGTCAGTAATTATTTGAAGAATAATTTTCTAAAGGGTGCTATTCAAATATCGAACATTTCACTATCAGCTTCAGAAAACTGACGTAATTTGTTGTGAATAACTAAAAAGTTCTGATGCATATCTAGAAATTATTTGTACAGTTAAAGTAATTCACAGCAATTTGTAAATTGAAGCAATAAAGTGCATTAAGAAAGAAAAGACAAACAGTATGAGATTCACAGCAAGATCTAACTTTTCCTTTTAACTGCAGCCAGACCTGTACACACAAAACCAGCTAACTCAAGGGAAGCAGCACCTGACCTATAACTGTCTGATCCTCTCACATCAGCCAAACCTGCAGCAGCAGGACGGAAAGCAGAGGATAAATTCTGACTCACAAACGTTTGAAATGTTCATATAAAGCAGACTAAAAATAACACTGGCTAAAAGCTGGTTGCTCTAGCACTCAAACACATACAGGCACACAAATGAAGGGATTCCCTTTTGCAAAAAAACAATAGTAAAGATGAAGCTCCTTATCCCAAGAAGGTAAGTGATTCTTTAATGCCACCAAATTCAGACCCCTTTCTATAGAGCAAAACCCAGACAACCAGGCTGCTGGTTTCTCTATTTACAAAAATTCAAGCTAAGTTTCCTAAATGCAGTAGAACAAGCACCAAATGAAAGAGTATCAAGCTAAGAACTACATGGAGATGTCAAATCCCCATGCAGTGAGGCGAGTGTGCCCACATACTCTGTTAGGCAAATAAAAAAGAAAATCCCAAATATTTGCCCATTATGAAAACTGCAAATGGATGTTTGCAAAAACACAAATAGGTGTAGGTGCTTTTCAATACTCACTTTGCCATCGCCCTTTGGATTTAAGTAAACAACGTAATGTCCGCCATGATTATCTCCACTGTGGACGAGAACTGCATGAAGGATGTAATTTGCGGGGTCTTTAGGATCTGTTTTTTGCAAAAATTCATCTAATGGCAACTGTTCAGGAAACTCAAACCTAGTTTTGGAAAGAATTACAGTAGTGGTATTCGTAGTTAAGACAGACACATATAGAACAACAGAACTTACTCCTCCACTGCTACAAAGACATTTCTATCCAGGATATACTGCACACAGTGGCAGATCTTATACTGTTTTAGTATGGAATAAAAAGAATAATCAAGAGCAGCTCTGCACAAGTGTGCCTTCAGTAACAAGGACAAGAGCACTCTAGCTGAAATAGTGCTGATCTGCATTCACTGTGTCAAGGGAAAAGCCCAAAGCCTGTTACTTTCTGGTATACACAAATACAGCTTTTCTAGGACAGGTACCACAAGACTGGAACAGTACTTTGAAGTGTCTCTCAGCTGCTACAGTCACACCTTCTTGGTGAGTCTAAAATCCTTGCAATACAGATTTAGTTTACAATGAGAAAAAGAAAGAATCCCTTGAGAAATTATCAACCTCTACCGACTGCAAGTGGCCATGGATATAAATGGAGGGAAAGCAGAGGATGACTTACTCATCCTCCTGATTCTTGTGGCACACTACAGGAATGTACCATCTTTCCCCACAGGGCACAAAGAATTTTTCCAGAAAGCATTAAAAGCCTGATTCATAATCCAAATGATCACTACAAAACACTGTTTAAGTATTCAACTTGTCATTTGGAACCTCAGCATTCCAACAGTACACCTTCTGAGGACCCCCACCGTAGGCAGCTGCACACATCTTTCTCTTGGAATAGATCATAAATACCATTTTTGGCAAATTATGTTCAACACAGAACCAAATTCTATGATACAAAAAGCCAACTAACAAAACAAACAACAACAAAAATACCCAGCCAAAAAAACTCCCTAACTTACCTATCATTTATCTTGATGTTCTGATCAGTCTGAGGATCATACATGAATCTCATGAGCTGTAGATGTAATACTGGTGGCAATGTCAGGAACTTCACACCTTTCTCCGCCTCCTTTAAAACACCAAAGAAAGAGAAAGTTGAAAGTTTTCCAGCAACTCAAAATACTTGTTCGCTGCAGATACTCTTTATATGGGCCTTCACTTTATTTATAGGCTTGACAACACACTATGAACAAAAGTATGGGTCAAAACATGGATGGAAGTTATCTAGATAACTATCTTAGTGCTTCACCAGCCATGACTAACAGCTACAGGGACCCAGTTCATTTGAATTTAGGGTGTTCATATAAGCACATGTGAACATCTCCCTGCATTAACAGCAATTCACCCATACAAATTAAATTAAAAGTGAATATAGAGGCAAAACTTCAAGAACTTCATGTTCATTGCATCCTGCCAGCAAATATTTGGCTACACCCTCTACCTTCCTAATAAGAGCTTAAGAATATATAGAACATTAGTGAGCAAACTTGGCACATGAAAGCTGCAGAAATAGATTTTTAAAAACTTTTATTTTACTAAAGAACTTCAGTTTCCAACAGAAGCTAGAACAAAGTACAGCTGAGAAGCTCAGAAACACACACACATGAATGTTTAATACTCCACAGGTTCATTTAGCTTTCTTGTTGATGATATAAAAATGTCCTCAAGTTACTTTTAGAGCTATGCTGCTTTTTCCACTAGACAGAGAAAAGAATACTCAAAGCAAGAGCTTTGATTTCTCAGTTTTAAAGTCAGTACAGAAGTTAAACATTTGAGTTGCTAAAACACTTTAAAAAAAGCCAAACCAAACAAAGAACATTTTAAGAAACCTAACAGCAATTAAGAGGAGCTACATAAAAGTCTGCTTAAGGAGAGGAATCACCAAAATTATGCTATCAAGGACATAGAAATAAAATTTAAAACCAAATTGGCAAAACTACCTGCAAGCCATGTTCTCCTGCATCATACTTGTTATCACCATCCAACTGTTCCACTGCAACATAGTCAATGAAGGACTCAAAAACTGTGTGAATAAAAAATTATGGTATTAAAGGCAAGGAAGAAGAAAAGTACAAGTTGACTCAGCAAAGTAACATATTAAGACATAGCTTGATTATTTGCACCTTTATAAATACCAGAAGTTTTATATTGCTTAATTATGTCAACAGATGCACCAAACTTAGGTGAATACATTAGAATATAATCAGATTTTAAAATCACACAGTTACAACAATTTGCTAAATCTCTTGTTCTTGTTTTGCAACCATTTAGTATCAAGCAAGATCATTTTTATATGCCCTTTTTCTCTGTTAAATACTTGCTAAGATGATAACAGAGCAGTATAACAGTAATCCTTTTATTAGTTTATTCTTTGCGTATTACTATGGTTAACACTAGATAACCTACACAGGAATAGTTCATCTTCATATGTAAATTCTACTCTAGTGCAAGAACACCACTCTTACCACCATGGCTGTATGAGCTTTCATAACACCAGGAAAACAGAACAGGTATCAGTGAGAGAATTAGGAAGGAAGAAGAATGAAAGGGAAATGGGAGAAGGGAATAAAGATAACATAAGCAAAAATATCTTCTGCAGAAAATGCTTTCTATGAGGTGTCAAAGACTCTCTCCTCTGAAATTAAAGCAAGGCTGTTTCAAAGCACCATCTAAAATCAACAGGTACTAATTATGAGCCAACATGGTGAAGTATTTGGTCAGTGCATATGACAACATATTACTTACTATTTTTCTTTCCCTTTATACTTAGCTGGATGTCATAGTAATCTTCTATTCGTTCAGATCGATAGTCTACATGTTTGCATTGGATATAAGACTGTGAACAAAAGCCAAAAACACAGGAATTTAATGTACACAAATAACAAGTTAATTTAAATAAACAATATATACATATATTAAGTACATACCACCATCTTTCCCCTGAACAATTTAGGAATAGTGCCTTCTACACACGTGCCCTTCATTTTGTTTTCCACATTATCAAGTAGCTGAAAGAAAAAATAAGTTTTACATAAGACTTGCAGGTTTCTAATTTGTTCATCACAAACTGATGACTACTACACTGATTAAGTCCCTTCAGAAAAATGAAATATTAGACTACTTCTGTTAGCACCCCCTTTTTAATCCTTTAAATAGTCCTCTTCCCCCTAAAAACTGCATCTCCTTCCATGGCTATACAAGGACCAGCAGCATATGTTCCATTCATTTTCAACTTTCCCTAGATTTTAGCCATCTTCATTTCATTCTTCAAAAGAAGACATAAGCAAAGGAAATATCCTCCACAAGAGGCCCAATTTAAATTAATCACAAAGAAATAATAAAAACTTACCACTCGACATAATTCCTGGACATCGTGTTGCATGAAGCTGTCTAAAGTTTCCCACCTTTATAAGGCAAATTAATACCAAATTACTATATCATGAAGAGAAATTACAGCTCAAAAGACTTTTTCATGATTTCTTTGCAGACCAAGAATTTAATACATAGGAAGATGTTAGGACTCTAGAGATTCAATACTACCTGACATACAGCCTTATTTTTAATTCCATGGCTTTGACATGGCAGGAGGAAGGGGCACTTTGGCAGCTGCTCTGTGCCCACCTGCCTGCTCTCTCATCTGGGGACAGGGGGATGGGCAAGGTAGCTGGAGGCAGCCAAAGAACCCAAGCCCAGACCACTGCTACAGAATTCTTTCAGTCTACAACCAAACCTCAGTTCACATCAAAAAACCTCTCAAGAAAAGGCCTGGGAGCAATTCATTGCTGTCAGAATGGTTTGTAAAGCGTACTTCTAACTGCCTCTCTTCTGAGGCCCCTTCAGGTGCAGTCAAGTAGCATTCAGGGACTGTTGCAGAACATGAAAGTAAATGGATTCTTAAGACCCTTGTCTCTTTGGTGCTTGTCTAAACAGTTAATTCTGGGTGCAGAGAAATGGCAAAATTCAAGGAGATAACCATCTCCCTGACCAGTCCCAATGCAAGCCCAGGTAAAGATGGGTGAGAGCAGGAAGTCCACACTGCAACAGGACTACTCAGCATGACCGCCCTTCCTTGAAGGGGGAATGGACTAGACGGTCTCTTGAAGTCCCTTCCAAACCCTGACATTCTGTGGCTGAGGGAACTGCATCTCTTAATTGTGCAGTTGCAGGCGTCANTCCCCAGAGAAGTCGTGGAATATCCTTCTCTGGAGACATTCAGATCCATCTGGATGCAACCCTGTGTGACCTAGTGTAGGTGTTCCTGCTCTGGCAGGGGGATTAGACTAGATGATCTCTTGAGGTCCCTTCCAATTCCTGATATTCTGTGATTCTGTGTGTGATTATTTCAGCATGAAATATTTTCTCCTATAAACTGTTTTAACTCAAACTCAAAACCTGCATTTTAAAATTTTAAATCTCTGACAACTCTTTTTGCAACAGCCACCAAGCACATGAAACATGATGCACTTCCTCTGGGCTCCAGCTTCAGCAACAACCCTAGGAGCCACCAGTAGAGGGGTGATCAAGAGCAACACCAATTTCTCCTCCAGCTGTCTTCTCAGTGACTCACCCCTACTGTCACCCACACCCTGTGACTCCAAAGTGTGCCACAACAACCTGAGGAGGGGTGGAGGAGATGGGGAGGCCCACACTTGACTAAGCTGAATGAAGCAACTTGCTGGGTAATTAAGAATAGAAACTAGCCTCCTGACTCCCAGGGCTTGCAACAGCAGCCAGTTTAAAGGGCATAATCAAAGGCTAATCAATGTCAGGATAAAAAAAGCACTACTTTCTACACTGAGGTTACCAATTTCACTTTAAAACTCTGCCAAAAGGTAAAAATGCAAGGCAACAGAAAGACTTCTCAGGGCAGAGCCCTACTAGAAGCTGGTGCAGAAGATGAGAAGATACTAGGACAGCTGTATGAAAAAGTTGATACAAACTTCCTGACCTGTTTTTAAGTGGAAAAACTGTTTGTCAATGTTGTAGCAAATGACTACTCTACTAATACAGTGTGCAGGGCAATGTAAAATACAATCTTTTAGAACAGTTTCTGAGAAAATCCTACTCTGTGCTTAGATGACCTGCAAAGAGAAGGCTTATAAAGGCTATAATGACCTCAATCTTCTAGCCTAATTTGTGCTCAACTGAAACATCAAGCTAGTAAAAGGAATCAAGAGGCTTACTATATTATACAGGTCTATATACTCCACATTCAAATTACACCCTGTGACAGCAGCAGCACAAGACCAGAAAACACATACAAGCAGTGAACTGGACATAGGACAAAAATAAAAACCAAAACCCAAGCCTTTATGCACATGTTTTAAGAGGAAAAAGAGTGATAGGCTACTAAGGAAAATGCAAAGAATTACTTTGTGCATGTGTTCTGACACCTTTACTTCATGCAACAGATATTCATCTTAAACTTTAAACCATGAAACAGAAGCATTGAATGTTTCTAAATTGTGCTTAGGCAATAATACACACATCTTTGTGATGTCATGAGAAAATGATATAACAGTCATCAATGCAGAGCTGAAAATATGGAACTGCAAATTACTGCTATTTTTCTAAATTTAAAACAGATTCAAATTTTAAAAAATACTTTAACAGTCCATAAACTGCAGTGTTTCAACAACATATTATGCCCTGAATTTTACTTAAGTTGAAGGCATCACTCTATTTTCGGGTAAATGATATTCCCCATTACTGAGAGCTGTATGTGACTGTGTACTGCTCCCCTGCACAAAAACATCAGACTTTTAAATCAATACTGACTCTAAATAAACTAATCCAAGTAAACTAAGAAAAGTTAGCATAACATTATATCAACACTTCTCTTTTCCTCTCTAAAAAATAACCTGATTTAAACAAAACACTTTCGAATAAAAGCTTTATCAAGCCTGTATAAGTCCAACAAATAGCCTGAATTTCTGAAACTTACCCAAAAGATTTTGTTAACTTCTTAGTTCCAACTGGTTTGTCACTATGTTGCAACTCATAAAACACTCTTTGCAATGCTAAAGGAACACTTTTGGATGAATCATCTCCTTCTGTGGGCATCATGTACACAGCCTGAAAAAGCATGTACTTCAATTAGTATGTAAGGACAAGTTCATTGCTCATATTCTTTCAACTTCAGTGGCTTCCCTCATATTAACTCCATTTAATCAACAATTCAGAAAGTATGGAAAAAAAATCTTCTACAGTAGTGTAAAAACATTAATTATCTGGAATGACAGTTCTTAGGGCACAGTGGTGAGATGTGAACACAGATCTCATCCATGGTTATTTTTAATAGTATCTCCCTTGTTCCATCCCTGAAAAGGAAATGCACAAAAGCATTCAACACCTTCAAATAATTCATCACATCTGGTATGTCTACACAACGAGCATGGTAGGACAAGATAATGTGATCAACACTTTTGAAACTAACTTCAGGTTTGTGCCATAGCTTGGCTGCCTGTGAATTCTGTCACCTCCAGTAAGGAACAAAACCATAAACACAATAAAAGGCAATGAGGGAATGACACCAGAAGTGGTCCATGTGGAGAAGAAGGATGCCAAAAGAAGCACTGAGACTCCCTGATCTGATACATTTCACTCCTACTTAATGTAATCACTGTCTAGCAAACAGCTTAACAATTCAATTCACCAATCACACCCAACTTGGAAGCAGTGACAAAAAAATAAATTACACAAATAGACCAAAACCAGGGATTAGAAGAGTTCAGTAGGCACTGAAGTGAGATTTACTTTTTAAAAAGCATACAAAACATATCAAGGTTATAGGGAGATGCTTATGTAGAAAACACACAACTCTGAGTGGAGAAAATAAATGTAATTCTCTACAAAACTTTCTTTTTCACACCTGACTCTCAGAAAGCTTGACCTGGAGATGAAGGAGTAAGGCATTTGGATCCACTTGAAAAAAGCTAAATCTTAAACTTAACATCTGAGAAGTTCCCTCAGAAAATGAAGACAAAAGGCAAGGACACATATAGGCAATGGAAATAAACAACTGACACAGATATGAGAAAAATTTTAAGTGTTTACACGATAAAAGAATATTACAGATAACCTCAAACACTGAGGTTAAAGTCAAGACAATTACTTGAGGAAGAGAAGAAAATACTGTGTATAAAATTCCAATGTAAGGTAAAATTTATTAGATAAATTTAGGGCAGCTTTGGTCACTATCTAGATCCCAACACTTTCTAAAAACTAGGGGCTGGGGGCAAAGAGCAGGGGAATGCTTGCAAAGCTCAGTTCAGTTGAAAAAATCTGTATGTATCACAATAAGCATTTCTTCTTCACTGAACCAGATTACTTCACAGCACATATTGATTTCCTGCCTACAAGATGGTCCTGAAAGGAACTACTCGATTGGATTAGATGTAGCCATTATAAAAACACATCTTTCTTTCAAGAGCAAGGTTGAAGTTATCCAAAAAATGAAATGCACAAACATTCTGAGTGCTGAGCAAAACAGGCATTATAGCGAATTATAAACTGAATGAGTAAATTACACCTCTTGAAAAAAAGAAACTGGAGCATCATGTAAAAGAAGAATTTATTTATTTACTTATTATACCTGGCACTAGTGAGATCTCAGTTACCATCTAAGGAGTTTGAGGTGCTATTTTTTTGCAGTGCTTCAAACTACGGTGTGAAAGAGAAAAAAAAAA